>CM069139.1:321675-411253 GCA_035221665.1 Okamejei kenojei
TCCAATAACTTACATTATTGTCTATTATACAGTGTTGATGTCTTTATTTCTATACCTAATCCATTTTCCCCATTTTCTTTTAAATTCGTCTTCTTTCACTCTTAGAGAATATATCATTTTCTCCATGACAAATATTTCCTGTACTATGTCTAACCATTGTCTAAGTCTGGGTGTGTCCGCTGCAAGCCAGTTTCTTGTAATGGCCTTTCTGCCTGCTGTGAGTAGGATTTTAACCAAGTGAAACCCCTGTCTCACTGTGCGAGTTGGCCCACGAGTGACCCCGAGTTTTCACTCGTGGTGATCACGTAGCGGGAACGTCGGAACTCGCACGAGCAACTTATCGACTCGTGGCGCTAACGGCAGGTACTCGGGAAACTTGTTAACTCGTGAAAAAAATCAAACATGTTTGATTTTTTCCACGAGTCAAATTAACTGTTCAAGTTAAAAATGGAAACATTTAAACTCGTTGTAATAACGTAGTGGCCCCGTGCGTTTATCTTAGTGTCTCGTGAGTCTACCGTGGGAACTTTAATAATCTGTTCTTTTGCTCGAGTAAAGACTGAACCAAAGATAGACACAAAATGCTGGAGTAACTCAGCGGACCAGGCAGCATCTCTGGAGAGAAGGAATAGAGTCGAGACCCTTCTTCAGACTTACCCGAAATGCCACCATTCCTTCGCTCCAGAGATGCAGCCTGTCCCGCCGAGTTACTCCAGCATTTTGTGTCTATCTTCGGCCTTTCTGCCACTTGTCCTTTATTACTGAGGCGCCTGCCCCGTGGCTTCACTCTGTCTCAATGAACGGCTTAAAGACCTGCCGAAGGGACAAGTCTGGGTGGTGGGTGGGATGTGTCCACGTGTGATGCTCCATCCACCCCCCGGGGCCGAGAGTGTGGGATTGGGAAGGAACTGCAGATGCTGGTTCACACCGGAGATAGACACACACAATGCTGGAGTAACTCGGCGGGACAGGCTGCATCTCTGGAGCGAAGGAATGGGTGGCATTTCGGGTAAGTCTGAAGAAGGGGTCTCGACTCTATTCCTTCTCTCCAGAGATGCTGCCTGGTCCGCTGAGTTGTGTGTGTGTGTCTCTCTCCTCTCTGTCTATCTGTTTGTATCTGTGTTGTGTGTCTGATGTCGGGTCCCGGTGGCCGCTCAAAAGTCACCGAGCTGCTTCATTCCTCTGAAATGGTGGCCAGCTGCTGTCTGTGTGTATCTCTCTCTCTATGTGTGTGTGTGTGTATGTGTGTGTATGTGTGTGTGTGTGTTCTCTCTCTCTCCCTCTCTGTCTATCTGTGTGTATCTGTGTGTGTGTCTGATGTCGGGTCCGGTGGCCGCTCAAAGTCACCCGAGCTGCTTCATTCTCTGAAGTGGTGGCCAGCTGCTGTCTGTGTGTATCTCTCTCTCTATGTGTGTGTGTGTGTGTCTCTCTCTCTCCCTCTCTGTCTATCTGTGTGTATCTGTGTGTGTGTCTGCTGTCGGGTCCCGGTGGCCGCTCAAAGTCACCCGAGCTGCTTCATTCCTCTGAAGTGGTGGCCAGCTGCTGTCTGTGTGTGTGTGTGTCTCTCTCTCTCTCCCTCTCTGTCTATCTGTGTGTATCTGTGTGTGTGTGTGTGTGTGTGTGTGTGTGTGTGTGTGTGTGTGTACTGTCGGGTCCCGGCGGCCGCTCAGTCCACCCGAGCTGCTTCATTCCTCTGAAGTGGTGGCCAGCTGCTGTCTGTGTGTATCTCTCTCTCTATGTGTGTGTGTGTGTGTCTCTCTCTCTCCCTCTCTGTCTATCTGTGTGTATCTGTGTGTGTGTCTGCTGTCGGGTCCCGGTGGCCGCTCAAAAGTCACCCGAGCTGCTTCATTCCTCTGAAGTGGTGGCCAGCTGCTGTCTGTGTGTATCTCTGTGTGTGTGTGTGTGTGTGTGTGTGTGTGTGTGTGTGTCTGCTGTCGGGTCCCGGCGGCCGCTCAATGTCAGTCACCCGGGCTGCTTCCTTTTTTAAAATTATTTAAAATAGAGATCCATTGCAAAAAAAGTATTTTAAAAACATAAAACAACAAGAAATGCTTGGTTACTGGAGGATGCGCATTTTCCCATTGTAGGTCATATCAATAGATGCTGCCCGCGCTGAAATAACTCAAAACCACAGGATGGAGATGTATTTTAACATTGTTGCTTTATTAAAACATACCTTCATTCACGGTTGGCTCAAGAGTAACGGGAGAGGAACTTGCTAACTCGGGAGAGGAACTAGGAACATCGCAGCAATGACATACCCGTGGAAACTCGTATTACACACTTGATCATAAACTTGCAGTCTCGTGCACAGCCACGAGTCTGTCACTCGGGGTACCTCGTGGGTCAACTCGCACAGTGAGACAGGGCCATAATGGTCTTCCTTCAGCACCACTGTATTTATATTACCCAGGTATAAAATGGAACACTTCTTGCAGACTATATATCCTAATACCTCCGTTAATTCTGAATTCACTCTGTCCCAAAATGGTTCTATTTTTGGGCAACTCCAGAAGATATGTGCATGGTTTGCATCTGTTTGGCCACATTGCCTCCAGCATCTTTGCTGCCTTAGAACTTTCTTGCTTTTTATGTTAGGCGTAATAAAGAAACAAATCAAAATTTTCCAATTAAATTCTTTCCAATTTTGTGAATTAGTGGATGTCTGCAGTGTTACACACATATGATGCCATTCTTCTTCTGAGATCGTAATGTTCAATTCCTTTTCCCACTTAAATTTTACATAAAATGTAGTTTTAGCTTGACATTCCATTAAACTATGATAAAGTTTAGAAATAATCCTTAATGTTTTTTGATGATACGCACTAACTATCACTTCAGTCACTGGATTTGTTTCTTCTAGTGCCTCCCTTTTTACCTTTTTATTGTAATAATCTCTCAGTTGGAGGTATCTAAACAAGTCTTGGTTCCGAAGTGCAAATCTATCCTTCAAATCTTGAAAACTTCTTAGGTCTCCATTTTCAATAACAGTACAAAATGCAGTCATTCCTTTCTTCATCCACTCTTTAAATGTTGAGTCATACATCCCTGGTTTAAATTCATTATCCAAAGCTATCCATCTTAAAACTGTTTGTCGTTTATTCAGTTTAAATTGTCTGGTAAGCGTGAACCATGTTTTTAAAGTAAATATCGTTATTGGATCGATTATGCTCCTGATATGTCCAGGAAGCGCTTTTTCTCCCAAAAGTGTTTGGATGTGGAAGTCAGGGATATCTGTCTCAATCTCTTTCCACCTAGCTATATAGCTGTCCTCACACCAATTAATTAGTGGTCGAAGTTGGGCTGCTTAGAAATATATCCTAAAATTTGGAAGTGCCATTCCACCTTTGTCCTTTGGCAACTGTATTGTAGTGTATCGAATTCTGGCCGTCTTTCCTCTGCAAATAAATCTAGATATTAATTTATCCCATTCCGTGAATTGTTTTAATGGTACCTCTATTGGCAGAGATTGAAACAAGTACAATAGCCTTGACAAAATATTCATTTTCACCACATTTATCTTACTACTAAAATCCATTGGGTAGGTGGACCTTTCTTATGTTTTGGTTGATGTGATTATAATTGGCCCCATACAACATTGATATATTTTTTGTTATATATACCCCTAGGTATTTGATTGATTTTGAATCCCATTTAATATTATAATTTTGTTTGATTTCTTCTGGAGGAGAACAATTAAATAGGAGGATTTGAGTTTTTGAAATATTCACTTTATATCCTGCATAAAAATTAAATTTATCTGTGATCCCCATCATCCTTGGAAAGGAGGTGTTTACTTCCGTGAGATACATCATTATATCATCTGCGAAAAGGCCAATTTTATGTTCTCTGTCTCTTATAGTTACTCCCCTCAGTTCCCTATCTTGACGAATCGCTTGAGCCAATGGTTCAATATATATATAGCAAACAGGGTAGGGCTAAGACAACATCCCTGTCTCGTTCCTCTTCCTAACACAAATCTCTCAGTTAACGACCCATTCACCTTTACTCTTGCAGTAGGTTGCTGGTCAATTGCTTTAATAACTTGAATTGACTCTTCAGTAAAGCCAAATCTTTCTAGTGTTTGATATAAGAATTGCCAATTAACCCTATCAAAAGCCTTTTCCGCGTCTAGACTTATCAGGACAGCAGGCGTACTTTCCTTTTGAATCTTGTGTTTGTGTATTATATGTAGGGTTCTTCTAATGCTGTCCTGTGTTTGTCTGCCTATTATAAAACCAGTCTGGTCTTCATCAATTAAATCTGGCATGAACTTTTCAAATCGTTTGGAGATATGTGGGTCTGACAAGGTCCCACATAAGAGATTAGCATATAAACTTAAAGCACACGGTATTGGTGGTTCAATAATGATGTGGATAGAGAACTGGCTGGCAGACAGGAAGCAAAGGGTAGGAGTAAACGGGTCCTTTTCAGAATGGCAGGCAGTGAGTAGTGGGGTACCGCAAGGCTCAGTGCTGGGACCCCAACTATTTACAATATACATTAGTGATTTGGACGAGGGAATTAAATGCAACATCTCCAAATTTGCAGATGACACCAAGCTGGGGGGTATAGTTAGGTGTGAGGAGGATGCTAGGAGGCTGCAGGGTGATTTGGATAGGCTGAATGAATGGGCAGATGCATGGCAGATGCAGTATAATGTGGATAAATGTGAGGTTATCCACTTTGGTGGCAAAAACACGAGGGTAGACTATTATCTGAATGGTGGCAGATTAGGAAAAGAGGAGATGCAACGAGACCTGGGTGTCATGGTGCACCAGTCTTTGAAAGTAGGCATGCAGATGCAGCAGGCAGTGAGGAAAGCAAATGGTATGTTAGCATTCATAGCGAAAGGATTTGAGTATAGGAGCAGGGAGGTTCTACTGCAGTTGTACAGGGTTTTAGTGAGACCACACCTGGAGTATTGCATACAGTTATGGTCTTCAAATCTGAGGAAAGACATTCTTGCCATAGAGGGGGTTCAGAGAAGGTTCACCAGATGAGGAAAAGATTCTTTACAGAGAGTGGTGTGTCTCTGGAATTCTCTGCCACAGAAGGTCGTTGAGGCCAGTTCATTGGCTATATTCAACAGGGAGTTGGATGTGGCTCTTGTGGCTAAAGGGAACAAGTGGGTATGGAGAGAAGGCAGGTATGGGATACTGAGTTGGATGATCAGCCATGATCGTATTGAATGGCGGTGCAGGCTCGAAGGGCCAAATGACCTACACCTGCACCTATTTTTCTATGTTTCTATGTTAATTGGCTTCTGTAAATTGTCCCTGGCGTGATGGATGGAATTGGTGTATGATAGATTGCTGGTCGGTGTGGACCTGGTGGGCAGAAGGGCCTGTTTCCATATATATTTTTACATATATATCTTAATTTCATTGAACCATATATGATTAAATATGTGGCATTATTTTTGTCTTGTTTCTATATTCAAAGGGTAAGGTTGAAACCGTCTGAAGAAGGGTTTTCGGCCCAAAACTTTGCCTATTTCCTTCGCTCCATAGATGCTGCCGCACCCAGAGTTTCTCCAGCAATTTTGTCTACATTTGATTCTCCAACATCTGCAGTTCCTTCTTGAACAAGGTTGATTGATTTATTTGTGCAGACAGTTGATGGGAAGTCTGACTTTTGCTTTGTTTTTCTGAGTTTTTCTCTCTCACTCTTATAGTATATATATATATGCATAACAGCATATATATATATATATCCACAACTATTGTGGAATGTAATTAGGAATGTAATTTAGCCTAACCTTATTCATACCTAATCCAATTTAAAACATAAATGTTGCATCCAAGTGTAAGTTAAAAGACTCGCTACAGTATGCATAAGATTGCACAATTTCAAGCAGAAAAATGTAAACGCTCCTTACCGTGGGAGGAGGAACACCCCACTTCCACAACCTCCCCCCCCCCCCCCCCCCCCCCCGGTCGCTACGCTCCCTCGCAATTTCTCATTCTCAACTCTCACCCAATGTTGGCAGCCCTGCAATTCAGACAATGCCAACTGCGGGCTGGCAGCGGGGAATGTGCCGAAGGGCCTGTTTTGGCCGCTTCGGGCTCCCCACATCCACGCCGTTGTCCCGCAAGGTCGGCTTGGTGAGTTTGGGGGGGGGGTGGTTTGGGGCAAATGGTTTGGAAATGAGACAGAAATCGGCCTGAAGAGTGAATATAGGGTGAATTATAAAATGCGGGGATCAGCCTGCAAGCGCCTGTGCATGTTCCCCCTGCTGCATTAAAGGGAATGCATGCATCACTGGCTGCATTGCTGCCTCTCCCGCTGCATGGCAGCGCTTTTCTCCTTACCTGCTTTATATTGCGTTAAAGAAGGAATTGCAGTAGCTGGAGAATTGAGGGTACACAAAAGGCTGGAGAAACTCAGCGGGTGCAGCAGCATCTAAGGAGCGAAGGAGATAGGCGACGTTTCGGGTCAGGGATCAGGGAAACGAGAGATATAGACGGTGATGTGGAGAGATAAAGAACAATAAATGAAAGATATGCAAAAAAGTATCGATGATAAAGGGAACAAGCCATTGTAAGCTGTTTGTGGTGTGAAAATGAGAAGCTAGTGCGACTAGGGTGGGGGAAGGGGAGATAGAGAGAGAGGGAATGCCAGGCCCGAGGGCTGAGGGAGAGGTGGGAAGGGGAGGAGACAGCAAGGGTTAACAGAATTGAGAAAATTCAATGTTCAAGCCCAGAGGATGCAGACTCCCCAAGCGGAATATGAGGTGCTGTTCCTCCAACTTGCGGTGTTGCTCACTCTGGCTGTGGAGGAGGACCAGGACCGAGAGGTCGGATACGGAATGGGAGGGGGAGTTGAAGTGCTGAGCCACCGGGAGGTCGGGTTGGGTATTGCGGGGGAGAGACCGTGATCAAAAAGGCTGCGCTTCTCGGCCTTTTGGTTAAGATCGAGTGTAGTATCTGTTCTTTTTGTGAAAGAGACTATCTGTTCTCATCAGAACAGTTCTGGCGGTTCCTTGGGGACAAGGGCCGTGGATTGCGGAGCGAAATCGTTGAGGAGTCAGTCGGCTGCAGGCTTAGAGGTGGATCCATGCTGGTTGGGAAACCAACCTAATGGCCCTGTCTCACTGTGCGAGTTGACCCACGAGGTACCCCGAGTGACAGACTCGTGGCTGTGCACGAGACTGCAAGTTTATGATCAAGTGTGTAATACGAGTTCCCACGGGTATGTCATTGCTGCGATGTTCCTAGTTCCTCTCCCGAGTTAGCAAGTTCCTCTCCCGTTACTCTTGAGCCAACCGTGAATGAAGGTATGTTTTAATAAAGCAACAATGTTAAAATACATCTCCATCCTGTGGTTTTGAGTTATTTCAGCGCGGCGGCATCTATTGATATGACCTACAATGGGAAAATGCGCATCCTCCAGGTAACCAAGCATTTCTTGTTGTTTTTTATGTTTTTAAATACTTTTTTTGCAATGGATCTCTATTTTAAATAATTTTAAAAAAGGAAGCAGCCCGGGTGACTGACATTGAGCGGCCGCCGGGACCCGACAGCAGACACACACACACACACACACACACACACACACACACACACACACACACACACACACACACACACACATAACACACACACACACACACCCACACACACACACAGAGAGAGATACACACAGACAACAGCTGGCCCACCACTTCAGAGGAATGAAGCAGCTCGGGTGACTTTGAGCGGCCACCGGGACCCGACAGCAGACACACACACAGATACACACAGATAGACAGAGAGGGAGAGAGAGAGGACACACACACACATAGAGAGAGAGATACACACAGACAGCAGCTGGCCACACTTCAGAGGAATGAAGCAGCTCGGAGTGACTGAGCGGCCGCCGGGACCCGACAGTAACACACACACACACACACAGATACACACAGATAGACAGAGAGGGAGAGACACACACACACACACACACACACACACACACACACCAAAAACACACACACAACACAGCACACCACACACACTCACACACACACACACACACAACACTCACGCACCACACACAGAGAGAGAGGCATACACACAGACAGCAGCTGGCCACAATTTCTGATGAATGGAAAGCCTGGGTGGACTTTGGGTAGCGGCCCCACCGGGACCTGACAAGCAGGACACACACACAGATACACACAGATAGGAGAGGGAGAGAGAGAGACACACCAACACACACCTTAGAGAGGAGATACACACCGAAGCAGCTGGCCACCATTCAGGGGAATGAAAGCAGCTTGGGTGACTGAGCAGCCGACGGAACCCGCAGTACACACACACACACACACACACACACACACACACAGATACACACAGATAGAACAGAGAGGGAGAGAGAGACACACACACACACACACACACACACACACACACACACACACACACAGATACACACACACACACACGCACACACACACACACACACACTCACACACACACACACACCACACAGGAGAGAGATACACACAGACAGCAGCTAGGCCACCACTTCAGAGGAATGATGAAGCAGCTTCGGGTGACTTTAGAGCGGCCCACCGGACCCGACAGCAGACACACACACAGATACACACAGATAGACAGAGAGGGAGAGGAGAGAGTGACACACACACACACACACCAGAGAGAGAGAGAGAGATACACACAGACAGCAGCTGGCCACCACTTCAGAGGAATGAAGCTGCTCGGGTTGAATGAGCAGCCGCCGGGACCCGACAGTACACACACCACACACACACACACAACAGATACACACAGATAGACAGAGAGGGAGAGAGAGAGACACACCCACACACACACACACTCACACACACACAAGCAGAGAATACACACAGACAGCAGCTGGCCACCACTTCAGAGGAATGAAGCAGCTCGGTCTTTGAGCGGCCACCGGGACCCGACAGCAACACACACACAGATACACACAATAGACAGAGAGGGAGAGAGAGAGACACACACACACACATAGATAGAGAGAGATACACACAGACAGCAGCTGGCCACCACTTCAGAGGAATGAAGCAGCTCGGGTGACTGAGCGGCCCCGCCGGGACCCGACAGTACACACACACGAAACAACAAAAATACACACACACGACACACACAGCACACACACGCACACACATACACACAGATAGACAGAGAGGGAGAAAGACACACACACACACACACACACACACACCACACCACACAGAGATACACACAGACAGCAGCTGGCCACCACTTCAGAGGAATGAAGCAGCTCGGGTGACTTTGAGCGGCCACCGGGGACCCGACATCAGACACACACAACAGATACAAACAGATAGACAGAGAGGGAGAGAGACACACACACACACAACTCAGCGGACCAGGCAGCATCTCTGGAGAGAAGGAATAGAGTCGAGAACCCTTCTTCAGACTTACCCGAAATGCCACCCATTCCTTCGCTCCAGAGATGCAGCCTGTCCCCCTCGGAGTTACTCCAGCATTGTGTGTGTCTATCTCCGTGTGAACCAGCATCTGCAGTTCCTTCCAATCCCACAACTCTCGGGCCCCGGGGGGGTGGATGGAGCATCACACGTGACACATCCCACCCACCACCCAGACTTGCCTCTTCGGCAGGTCTTTAAGCCGTTCATTGAGACAGAGTGAAGCCACGGGGCAGCGCCTCAGTAATAAAGGACAAGTGGCAGAAAGGCCGAAGATAGACACAAAAATGCTGGAGTAACTCGGCGGGAAAGGCTGCATCTCTGGAGCGACTGGAATGGGTGGCATTTTCGGGTAAGTCTGAAGAAGGGTCTCGACTTTATTCCTTCTCTCCAGAGATGCTGCCTGGTCCGCTGAGTTACTCCAGAATGATTTTGTGTCTATCTTGGTTCAGTCTTTACTCGAGCAAAAGAACAGATTATTAAAGTTCCCACGTAGACTCACGAGACACTAAGATAAACGCACGGGGCCTCTACGTTAATTACAACGAGTTTTTAAATGTTTCCATTTTTAACTTGAACAGTTTAATTTGACTCGTGGAAAAAATCAAACATGTTTGATTTTTTTCACGAGTTAACAAGTTTCCCGAGTACCTGCCGTTAGCGCCACGAGTCGATAAGTTGCTCGTGCGAGTTCCGACGTTCCCGCTACGTGATCACCACGAGTGAAAACTCGGGGTCACTCGTGGGCCAACTCGCACAGTGAGACAGGGGTTTAACACCTTATTCAGCCACAATGTCAGCAGGAGCAGGAGCAGGAGTGCAGGGTATTCGGAATACCCTGCGAATAAGCGTCAAGGACCTCAGCAAGGGGACCCCCTTCTCACGAGACCTGTTCGTGAAGAAGGTCTTGCTAGAGGCCTGCAAATTTGAGGCCAAGGACATCTACTGCCTCCAGGATTTTCCGGGTAACGGATATTTTGACGTTACCTTCAAGTATCCAACGGGATGGCAGAAGGTTATGGAAGTCTTCCGGGAGAGGGGAAATGAAGCCCCCGCTGTCACTGCTTAAAGTGCAGCCGCTCTTCACCCTCCCCACCCAGAAGGAAAGGTTCATTACGGTGCACATGTTCAACCCACATGTGCCCGTAGTGGATGTCCTCACCTTCCTTGCTCGCTACGTTGAGGGAACAGGAGACTGTGTGGACGTGAAGGACATGCACGATTGGAACTGCAGCTGGATTCGTACTGGAGCATCCACGATGCGGAGAAAGTCGTGGATAGCACGTACAGTGAGTTGGTCACACCGCAGGCAAACGGTAAGAGGACAAGAAGGGAACGGGTGGCCAATAGCCAGCAAAGCAGTAGGCAGGTAGTGCAGGAGTCCCCTGCGGTCATCTCCCTCCTAAACGGTTTTTTTGGGATACTGTTAAGGGAGATGGCTCATCAGGGGAATGCAGCAGCAGCCAGGTTCATGGCACCAATGGGTGCTCTGCAGCACATGAGGGGGGAAAAAAAGAGGGGAAGGGCAATAGTAATAGGGGATTCAATTGTCAGGGGAATAGATAGGCGTTTCTGCGGCCGCAAACGAGACTCCAGGATGGTATGTTGCCTCCCTGGTGCAAAGGTCAGGGATGTCACTGAACGGCTGCAGAACATTCTGGAGGGGGGAGGGTGAACACAGCCAGTTGTCGTGGTGCATGTTGGCACCAACGATATAGGTAAAAAAAAGGGATGAGGTCCTACAAGGTGAATTTAGGGAGCTAGGAGATAAACTTAAAAGTAGGACCTCAAAGGTAGTAATCTCCGGATTACTACCAGTACCACGGGCCAGTCAGAGTAGAAATAGGAGGATAATGCAAATGAATACGTGGCTTGAAAAGTGGTGCAAGGGGAGGATTCAAATTTTTAGGGCACTGGGACCAGTTCTGGGGGAGGTGGGACCGGTACAAACAGGACGGTTTGCACCTGGATTGGAATGGAACCAATGTTCTTGGGGGAGTGTTGCTAGTGCTGTCGGGGAGGATTTAAACTAATGTGGCAGGGGGATGGGTACAAGAGCAGAGAGGCAGGAGGGTGTAAAATGAGGGTAGAAGCATTAGGTAGCAAGGTGAAAAGTAAAAGTGGCAGGCAGACAAAAACCAGGCAAAAATCAAAAAGGGCCACTTTTCAGCAAAATTGTATTAGGGGTAAGTGCGTTGTAAAGACAAGCCTGAAGGCTTTGTGTTCTCAATGCAAGGAGTATTCGTAATAAGGTGACGGTTTGAACGTGCAGATAGATATTAATGATTATGATATAGTTGGGATCACGGAGGACATGGCTCCAGGGTGACGTAGGCTGGGAGCTGAACATCCAGGGATATTCAATATTCAGGAGGGATAGAGAGAAAGGAAAAGGAGGTGGGGTATAGCGTTGCTGGTTAGAGAGGAGATTAACGCAATGGAAAGGAAGGACATTAGCTTGGAGGATGTGGAATCGGTATGGGTAGAGCTACAAAACACTAAGGGGCAGAAAACGCTGGTGGGTGTTGTGTACAGGCCACCTAACAGTAGCAGAGAAGTTGGGGATGGTATCAAACAGGAAATTAGAAATGCGTGCGACAAAGGCAAAACAGTTATAATGGGTGACTTCAATCTACATATAGATTGGGTTAATCAAATTGGCAGGGGTGCTGAGGAAGAGGATTTTTTTTGGAATGTATGCGGGATAGTTATCTAAATCAACATGTAGAGGAACCAACGAGAGAGCAGGCTATTTTAGACTGGGTTTTTGAGTAATGAGGAAGGGGTAATTAGCCGTCTTGTTGTACGTGCCCCCTTGGGCAAGAGTGACCATAATATGGTTGAGTTCTTCATTAGGATGGAGAGTGACATTGTTAATTCAGAAACAATGGTTCTGAACTTAAAGAAAGGTAACTTTGAGGGTATGAGACGTAAATTGGCCAAGATTGACTGGCAATTAATTCTAAAAGGGTTGACGGTGGATATACAATGGAAGACATTTAAAGACTGCATGGATGAACTACAAAAATTGTTCATCCCAGTTTTGGCAAAAGAATAAATCGGGGAAGGTAGTGCATCCGTGGATAACAAGGGAAATCAGGGATAGTATCAAAGCAAAGGATGATGCGTACAAAGTAGCCAGAAAAAGCAGCATACCAGAGGACTGGGAGAAATTCAGAGACCAGCAGAGGAGGACAAAGGGCTTAATTAGGAAAGGAAAAATAGATTATGAAAGAAAACTGGCAGGGAACATAAAAACTGACTGCAAAAGTTTTTATAGATATGTGAAGAGAAAGAGGTTAGTTAAAACAAATGTAGGTCCCTTGCAGTCAGAAACAGGTGAGTTGATCATGGGGAACAAGGATATGGCGGACCAATTGAATAACTACTTTGGTTCCGTCTTCACTAAGGAAGACATAAATAATCTGCCTGAAATAGCAGGGGACTGTGGGTCAAAGGAGGAATTGAGTGAAATCCAGGTCAGTCGGGAAGTGGTGTTGGGTAAATTGAATAGACTAAAGGCCGATAAATCCCCAGGGCCAGATAGGCTGCATCCCAGAGTACTTAAGGAAGTAGCTCAGGAAATAGTGGATGCATTAGTGATAATCTTTCAAAACTCTTTAGATTCTGGAGTAGTTCCTGAGGATTGGCGGGTAGCAAATGTAACCCCTCTTTTTAAGAAGGGAGGGAGAGAGAAAACGGGGAATTACAGACCAGTTAGTCTAACATCGGTAGTGGGGAAACTGCTAGAGTCAGTTATTAAAGATGGGATAGCAGCACATTTGGAAAGTGGTGAAATCATTGGACAAAGTCCAGCATGGATTTACAAAAGGTAAATCATGTCTGACGAATCTTGTGGAATTTTTCGAGGATGTAACTAGTAGCGTGGATAAGGGAGAACCAGTGGATGTGGTATATCTGGACTTCCAGAAGGCTTTCGACAAGGTCCCACATAAGAGATTAGTATACAAACTTAAAGCATACGGTATTAGGGGTTCAGTATTGAGGTGGATAGAGAACTGGCTGGCAAACAGGAAGCAAAGAGTAGGAGTAAACGGGTCCTTTTCACAATGGCAGGCAGTAACTAGTGGGGTACCGCAGGGCTCAGTGCTGGGACCCCAGCTATTTACAATATATATTAATGATCTGGATGAGGGAATTGAAGGCAATATCTCCAAGTTTGCGGATGACACTAAGCTGGGGGGCAGTGTTCGCTGTGAGGAGGATGCTAGGAGACTGCAAGGTGACTTGGATAGGCTGGGTGAGTGGGCAAATGTTTGGCAGATGCAGTATAATGTGGATAAATGTGAGGTTATCCACTTTGGTGGCAAAAACAGGAAAGCAGACTATTATTTAAATGGTGGCCGATTAGGAAAAGGGGAGATGCAGCGAGACCTGGGTGTCATGGTACACCAGTCATTGAAAGTAGGCATGCAGGTGCAGCAGGCAGTGAAAAAAGCGAATGGTATGTTAGCTTTCATAGCAAAAGGATTTGAGTACAGGAGCAGGGAGGTTCTACTTCAGTTGTACAGGGTCTTGGTGAGACCACACCTGGAGTATTGCGTACAGTTTTGGTCTCCAAATCTGAGGAAGGACATTATTGCCATAGAGGGAGTGCAGAGAAGGTTCACCAGACTGATTCCTGGGATGTCAGGACTGTCTTATGAAGAAAGACTGGATAGACTCGGTTTAAACTCTCTGGAATTTAGGAGATTGAGAGGGGATCTTATAGAAACTTACAAAATTCTTAAGGGGTTGGACAGGCTAGATGCAGGAAGACTGTTCCCGATGTTGGGGAACTCCAGGACAAGGGGTCACAGCTTAAGGATAAGGGGAAATCCTTTAAGACCGAGATGAGAAAGACTTTTTTCACACAGAGAGTGGTGAGTCTCTGGAACTCTCTGCCACAGAGGGTAGTTGAGGCCAGTTCATTGGCTATATTTAAGAGTGAGTTGGATGTGGCCCTTGTGGCTAAGGGGATCAGAGGGTATGGAGAGAAGGCAGGTACGGGATACTGAGTTGGATGATCAGCCATGATCATATTGAATGGCGGTGCAGGCTCGAAGGGCTGAATGGCCTACTCCTGCACCTAATTTCTATGTTTCTATGTTTCTATGCACGGGATTTGGACCAGCAAGCGGCAAGTCAAGGTAAAGCTGAGGGTGGACAAGGATGGAGAAATCGTCCACCCCCCATTGGTTTTCGCAATTGGAGGAAACCGAGGATACTTGAGCTATGTAGGGCAACCCAGGCTGTGCAGGAAATGCAACAAGCCTGGGCATGTGATGGCCCAATGCACTGCAGTTGTCTGCAAAAATTGCAAGATGGAGGGCCATGAGACAAAGGACTGTCAGGCCAGCAAGAACTGCAACCTGTGCGGGGAGGCAGGCCACCTTTACAGGGCTTGCCCTAAAAGAGCCTGCACCTACGCACAGGCAACAAGAGGAGCTGCTGCCAGCACCCCAAAGGGGGGTGAGGCACCCCCCACCACTGCCAAGACGGCAGCAGAAAGAGGGAACACAGATGAGGACAGCCCGACCACCTTGAGGCCCCAAGTGCCAGAAGGAGACGCCCAGCATCCTGCCCAGGAGGGAGAGTCGATGGAGGAGGGGGAACAGCAGGAGAAATGGACAATGGTGACGTATAAGAAGAGGGGTCAGCCCAAAGAGCCAAGGCCGGAAAAGAGTGGTAAGTCCAAAAGAAAATCACAAAAAAGGTGTCTTTCTCTTACAGAAGGCAGCAACCTCTCATCCTCGTCGGAGGGTGAGGCGACCGGGAAGTCCCAACGAGGGAGGCAGAGGAAGAAAACGGGGGAGGAAAAGGAGACCGAGAGCAGAGAAGTGGCCGAGGGGCTCCAGCCCCAGGACATCGGGAGCAGCGCAGTGGTTGAGGGGCTCCAGCCCCCGGAGACAGGAATCATCACAACGGCAAGTGGACCCCAGCTCCAGGGGACTGGGAGCAGTGCAACGGCCGATGGGCCCCAGCTCCGGGCGACCGGGAGCATTGCAGCGGCCCATGGGCCCCAGCTCCGGGCGACCGGGAGCAGCGCAGAGGCCATTGGGCCCCAGCTCCGGGTGACCGGGAGCAGCGCAGAGGCCATCAGGCCCCAGCTACAGAAGACAAAGGAAGTGGCATGCCCAAAAGGGGTGGATCGAGAAGGCCCTTCCCAACGACAACTTTGGTTACGCCACCTGATACTCACCTCACCGCTGGATTCCTGAGCCCAGGAAAGCTGAGGCAATTCACCGAAGCGGTGGGAATGATGGGACATGGAAATGGTCAGTGACTCTAAAGACAATGGAGCTCAAACTGGCATCTTTAAACGTGCGCAGGATAAAGAGCACTGCGCGATGTGTTAATGCCTTACAGTACCTGGCCAAGGTCAAGGCAGATGTGACTTTTCTTCAGGAGTGCGAGCTGCCACACCTCCACTGCTATCGGAGCTGGTCGCGATGGTGGCCCCACGGACTGTCGGTGTGGTCGGGGGGAAATGACTGTCGTGCTTCCGGCCTGGGGATTTTGCTGCGGGGAGGGAACTTCACCATCACTGAGGTCAAGGAAGTGGTTGGAGGGCGTCTCCTCGTGGTGGACGTTATGTACCATGGCTCTCCGCTCCGGCTGATAAATGTGTATGCCTCACCCACGCAGAGCGAGCGGCTGGCCGTTCTCCAGCAGCTCCCAGTGCTGCTGGCCACGTCCCGGCAGCTCGTTCTGGCCGGTGACTTCAACTGCATCATTGATGCAGCTGGACGATCCGGCAGTGCCGACAGCAGACTGGACAGCACGTCCAAGTTCCTGATGAAGATGGTAAAAGACGCAAAGCTGCGTGACGCCTTCAGCGACCCTGCAGGCGGGTCCCAGCCGCAGTTCACTTGGTCGAGATCGGACGGTTTAGCCCGATCTCGGATAGACTTCGTCTTCACGATGAAGGCCGTCATGGTGAGATACACTGACCTCACGCCAGTGTTCTTCTCCGACCACTGCCTCCTTCAGGCTTCCTGTCACCTATGGGAGGACCGGAAGGCAGGCAGAGGGACGTGGAAGTTAAACACGAAACTGTTGACCCCAGAGAATGTCGAGGAGCTAAAGAGGGACTACACATGTTGGAGAACGGTGAGGCCCCTCTTTGACTCCCCCACACTCTAGTGGGAAGCAACCAAGGAGAACATTAAGAGGTTCTTCATAATTAAAGGGGTTCAGAGAGCAAGACAGAGTCAGAGGGAATTGTGCCAACTCCAGACAGATTTGCAGCAACTGCTCCTTCTGCAGTCGAGCGGGGTGGATGTGAGGGAGGAACTTAGAGAGTTGAAGGACCGGCAAGCTCAGCTCTTCACCTCTGAATCCTCCAAGATCATCTTCCGATCTAGGGTCCGCCATGTGGAGCAGGATGAGACGTGCTCACGTTTCTTCTTCCATAAGGTTCACAGGGGAAGCTCTGTGATGAACAGCCTTAGGGAGGAGGACGGCACGGTAGCATCCTCACAGACAGACAGGCTGAGGATCTGCAAATCCTTTTACACAGATTTGTATGACCAAAAGACCACAGACAGTACCTCCTCCCAGAACTTCCTGTCCTCAATCACAGAGGTCTTGGAGGACAGCAAGCGGGAGAGTCTGGACCAACCACTGACCCTAGAGGAGCTGACTGGCTCCATCCGTTCCTTTGACTCGAATAAAACTCCCGGAAGTGATGGCTTACCGGCCGAGTTGTATTTGGCTCTGTGGGACTGGATGGGCCCGGACCTGCTAGAAGTGTACAACGACATGCTTCTAGCTGGTAGCATGTCAGACTCCATGAGGAAGGGCAACATCACCCTAATCTACAAGCAGAAGGGGGAGATGAAGGACCTAAAGAATTGGAGACCCATAACACTCTTGAATGTAGACTACAAGATCCTGTCCAAGGCCATCGCCAACCGGGTCAAGTCTGCTCTGGGACAGGTGATCCACCCGGACCAAACCTGTGCTGTACCTGGCAGGAAAATCTCAGACAGCCTAGCGCTGCTGATAGATACCACTGCCTACGTGCAGGACAGACGGATGGATGCCTGACTAGTCTGCTTGTACCAGGAGAAGGCCTTCGACAGGATTTCGCACACGTACATGAGGGACGTGCTCTCCAAAATGGGTTTTGGCGAGGGAATCAGGAATTGGATCAAACTGCTCTACACCAACATCCGTAGTGCAGTCCAAATCAATGGGTGGGAATCAGACAGTTTCCCTGTAAGGTCTGGAGTTAGGCAGGGTTGCCCTCTCTCTCCTGTCTTGTTTGTCTGCTGTATTGAACCTTTTGCTGAATCCATCAGGAAGGATGCTGGCATAAGAAGAGTGACATTGCCAGGCAGTGGGGGCATTCAAGTAAAGACCTCCCTGTACATGGACGATGTCGCTGTCTTCTGCTCGGATCCAGGGTCGGTTCGCAGACTGATTAGTATCTGCGACCAGTTTGAGTCGGCCACGGGAGCCAGGGTGAACCGCAGGAAGAGCGAGGCCATGCTCTTTGGCAACTGGCCCGACAGATCTTCCGTCCCCTTCACCATCAAGCCTGACTTCTTGAAGGTGCTGGGGATCTGGTTCGGGGGGGCTGAGGCATGTAACAAAAATTGGCTGGAGCGGATAGCCAGGGTGGGGAGGAAGCTGGAGCTGTGGAGGCAACGCTCCCTCTCCATAACGGGAAAGAATTTGGTCATCAGGTGTGAGGTGCTCTCGGGGCTGCTGTACTTGGCACAAGTGTGGCCTGTCCCTCCCTCATACGCCACAGGGATCACCCGGGCCATCTTCCAGTTCATCTGGGGGTCGAGGATGGACCGGGTGCGAAGGGCCACAATGTACAAGTCGGCAGAAAACGGGGGTAAAAGCGTGCCCAACGTCGCCCTCATTCTGATGGCCACCTTCGTGTGTGGCTGCATCAGGCGGAGTGTAGAGCCAATGCACGTGGGCACCAAGTGTCACTACCTGCTGAGGTTCTACCTGTCCCCGGTGTTGAGAAGGATGGGCCTGGCGCAGGTGCCATGCAATGTGCCAGTCAGCTGGACATTGCCGCCCCATCTGTCGTCGGTGGAAGGGTTCTTAACGGGAGGGTTTGCTAAAAGAGTCTGGAGAAAAATGCAAGGGTCCCTGGTACGCTTTATCCCGAACAGCTCCGTCACAGAGGACTCGGTGATTTACGGACTGTTCCCAGGGACACATTCAGAGGCTGACATTGAGTGCTGCTGGAGGGTCATCAACTCGGTAAAAGACGCCCTTTGGTCTGCCCGAGCATTGTTCACCACCCAGCAGAGCGAGATGTCCGTCAGGGAATGTTGCCGACTGGCCCGCTGCAGACTGCAGGAGTACGTGCTGAGGGACGCACTGAAGCTCGGTGCAGCCAACGCCAAGGCTCGGTGGGGGAGGGCCACAGTCTAAGGTCCTTCCGCTGCTGGACATGGGGGGTACGGTATGGTGGAGACGCCCCTCAATATAAGGAAAGGTATCCCACGCCATTGTGGCACGAGTGGGGGACTGATTTGTGGAAATTTGGGGGAAAAGAAATGTCTAAACTGTATTGGTCTATTGTACAGCCTCCGAAAATGTCGGATGGATTTTCCGCAAGCTTAATGTATTGTATATATTTATCATTCGAATAAAGTATATTTTGAAATAAAAAAATAAAAAAGAAAATTTAAAAAAGTATTGCGGACCGAGCGGAGGTGTTCGGCGAAACGAGCGCCAAGCCTCTGCTTGGTCTCACCGATATAGATCATCTGGCATCTGGAGCAGCGGATGCAGTAGATGAGGTTGGAGGAGGTGCAGGTGAACCTCTGTCGGACCTGGAAGGACTGCTTGGGTCCCTGAAAGGAGTGGAGGGGGGAGGTGAAGGGACAAGTGTAGCATTTCTTGCGATTGCACGGGAAAGTGCCCGGGGAAGGGGTAGAGCGGGAGGGGAGGGAAGAATTGACAAGGGAGTCGCGGAGGGACCGGTCTTTGCGGAAGGCAGACGGGGGGAGATGGGAAGATGTGGCGGGTGGAGGGGTCACGTTGGAGGTGGCTAAACTGGCGGAGGACTATGTGTTGTATGCGCCGGCTGGTGGGGTGAAAGGTGAGGACCAGGGGGACTCTGCCATTGTTGCGAGTGGGGGAATCAGGAGAGAGGGCAGTGTTGCGGGGTATGGAGGAGACCCTGGTGCGAGCCTCATCTATAGTGGGGGAGGGGAATCCCCGTTCTCTGAAGAATGAGGCCATTTGTGATGACCTGTGTGGAACACCTCATCCTGGGAGCAGATGCGGCGTAGACAGAGGAATTGTGAATAGGGGATGGAGTCCTTACAGGAAGCAGGGTGGGAGGAAGAGTAGTCCAGGTAGCTGTGGGAGTCAGTGGGTTTGTAGTGGATGTCGGAAAGGAATGTATCACCTGCAATAGAGATGGTGAGGTTAAGGAATGGTAGGGAAATATCGGAAATGGTCCAAGTGTATTTGAGTTCCGGATGGAAGTTGGTGGGATTCTGTTAACCCTTGCTGTCGCCTCCACTTCCCATCTCTCCCTCAGCCCTCGGGCCCTGGCATTCCCTCTCTCTCTATCTCCCTCCCCCACCCCAGTCGCACCAGCTTCTCATTTTCACACCACAAACAGCTTACAATGGCTTGTTCCCTTTATCATCGATACTTTTTTGCATATCTTTCATTCATTGTTCTTTATCTCTCCACATCACCGTCTATATCTCTCGCTTCCCTGATCCCTGACCAGTCTGAAGAAGGGTCTCGACCCGAAACATCTCCTGCGCTCCTTAGATGCTGCTGCACCCGCTGAGTTTCTCCAGCTTTTGTGTTACCCCGTTATTTTGCAGCTGGATTCCCGCCTTCACAAAGGCGCTTCCGGCGGGAGGGGGGACGCTTTAGGGCGGCGCATCAGCGCTGGCAAAGCGGGACGGCGGGTCTCAGGCGTCCGGGTGGAGGGCGAAACGCCGCAGTTTGGGTTCCGGGGTGTGTTTTTGTTGTTTTTCGGGGCATTGAGGGTGGGATGGAGAGGAAAAAGGAGGGAGGGAGGATGAAGGGATGGAGAGAGGGACTGTGTGAGAAAGTTTGGGAGAGTTTTGAGAAAATGTTGAGGAAGTTTTGGAGAGATTGAGAGAGAGGGGGGGAGAGAGAGAGGGGAGAGAGGGAGGGAGAGAGAGAGGGGAGGAGGAGGAAGAGATAAAGTTTGGGAGAGTTTTGAGACAGTTTTGAGAGTTTGAGAAAGTTTTGAGAGAGAGAGGGGGGGGAGAAAAGGGAGGGGAAAGAAAGGGAGGGGAGAGAGGGAGGGAGAGAGAGAGGGGAGGAGGAGGAAGAGATAAAGTTTTTAGACAGTTTTGAGAGTTTGAGAAAGTTTTGAGGAAGTTTTGGAGAGATTGAGAGGGAGAGAGGGAGAGGGGAGAGAGAGGCGAGAGAGGGGGGATGAGTGTGAGAAAAGTCTGGGAGAGTTGGAATGATTTGAGAACGTTTTGAGATAGTTTTGGAGAGATAGACAGAGAGAGAAAGGATGGTGAGGGAGAGAGGGGGAATGAGAGGAGGAGAGAGATAAGAGGAGGGGGAGAGAGGGGAGATAATAGAGAGAGAGAGAGAGGGGGGGTAGGTATTTTGGAGAGTTTTGAGGAATGTCGGACTCCTTTCCTCACTCCCTCCCTCTCTCCTTCCCTCTATCCCACCTTCCTCTGTGTGTGTGTGTCAGAGAGAGAGAGAGAGAGACGGAGGGGGAGAGGGAGGGAGAGAGAAGTATTCACCTCTCCTTCTCTGGTCATCATGGTGGCACAGCGGTAGAGTTGCTGCCTCACAGCGCCAGAGACCCCAGTTCCATCCCGACCATGGGTGCTGCCTGTACGGAGTTTGCACATTCTCTCCCCGTGACCTGCGTGGGTTTTCTCCGGCTGCTCTGGTTTCCTCCCACACTCCAAAGATGTGTGGGTTTGTAGGTTAATTGGCTTCTGGTAAAGATTGTAAATTGTCCCCTAGTGTGTGTATGTGCGTGTAGGATAGTGTTTGTGTGCGGGGATCGCTGGTCGGCACGGACTCGGTGGGCCGAAGGGCCTGTTTCCGTGCTGTATCTCTAAACTAAACTAGACTAAACTGGTTGAAGAACATAATTCAAACATCGAGTAGTCCACAAAGTGTAAAAGATGTTTACATTATATTTGGAAAGGACATTAAAGAAAACAGAGAAAGAGTTGAGTGTAGGAGCAAAGAGGTCCTTCTGCAGCTGTACAGGGCCCAGGTGAGACCACACCTGGAGTATTGTGTGCTGTTTTGCCACTTTGGCCTTCATAACAAGAGGAGTTGAGTATAGGAGCAAATAAATCCTTCTGCAGTTGTACAGGGCCCTGGTGAGACCACACCTGGAGTATTGTGTACCCGCACACACGCACGCATGACGCCACCACTCTGAAGTTAACTAACAATTCAATTTAATAGGTGGTAGACACAAATTAAAGGTCTACCTTTAATTTGTGTCTCGAGGTGGGTTGAAGGCAAGGTTGGAGCGAGCCCCACACAGGCCATCCATCCCTAGCCTTTTTCTTGCCATTGTCCGTTCCCTGGCAAACAAGATGGATGACCTCCATCTTCTGATTGCCTCCTACAACTGGATCAAGGATTGCAGCATCCTGATCCTCACCGAAACCTGGCTGAAGTCTGATGTTCCCGCCAGCGCCATTGAGCTAGCGGGACGACACGTACTCCGAGCGGACAGAACATCTGACTCCGGTAAGACCAGAGGTGGGGGTCTGTGCATGTATGTACACAAAGCATGGTGCACAGACACCACCATCATTGAGAGTCACTGCTCAGCCAACCTCGAGTTCCTCTTAGTTAAGTTCAGACCGTTCTATCTGCCCAGAGAGTTTACCTCCACGGTTGTGACTGCAGCCTATATCCCTCCTGATGCTAATGCCAAGCTTGCAATGAAAGAACTGCATATTGGCATGAGCAAACAACTGATCCTCAATCCAGACGCAGCCTTCATTGTTGCGGGTGACTTCAATCACTCCAACCTGAAGACTGTACTCCCCAAATTTCACCAACATGTCCCCTTCGCCACTAGAGTGGACAAGACACGGGACAAAGTCTACACCAACATGGCTGAAGCATACAAAGCCATCCCCCTCCCCCACCTTGGTCAGTCTGATCACTTATCATTGTTCCTGCTCCCTAAGTACTCAGACGCGTTAAACCCACAGTGAGGACAGTCAAGGTTTGGTCAGATGAAGCAGACTCCACACTCCAGCAGCGTTTTGGTAACACTGACTGGGATGCGTTTGCAGCTCAGGCCACCCTTGACTCCCACACTGACATTGACGACTATACTTCCTCTGTTCTGGACTTCATCAACTCCTCCATCAACAGTGTCACCACTCTCAAACAAATCACCACATACCCGAATCAGAAGCCATGGATGAACAGCGAGGGCAGGCGACTGCTGAAAGCACGGGACTCGGCTTTCAGGTCAGGCGATGACCGTGCCTATTGTTCGTCGAGGGCCAATCTGAAGAGGGGCATCAAGAACACCAAACACAGATACAAGCTGCGGATCGAGGAGCACTTCGATAGCAACTCCGACCCCCGAAGCATGTGGCATGGCATCCAGGCCATCACTGACCACAGAGCCACCAACTCCACCCCCACCTCCAGCGACGCACCCTTCCTCGAGGAACAATCACTTTTAAAGGGACAACCAAGAGTTGGTCATCAAGGCTGTGCTCCCTGATGACCACCAGCCCCTCGCACTCAACCCCTACGACGTGCACATGGCACTGAGTAGGATCAATGTACGTAAGGCTGCCGCCCCTGACGGCATCCCCGGGCGCGTCCTCAGGACCTTGGCTGCACAGCTGACGGATGTCTGGACTGCCATCTTCAACCTGACACTTGCCCAGGCAGTTGTCCCCACGTGCCTTAAAACTACCTCCATCGTGCCGGTGCCAAAACACTCCACTGCGGCGAGCCTCAACGACTTCCGCCCAGTTGCACTCACCCCTATCATCGCCAAGTGCTTTGAAAGGCTGGTCATGGCACACCTCAAATGCTGCCTACCTCCCACTCTGGACCCCTACCCGTTTGCATACCGCAAGAACAGGAGCACGGAGGATGCCATCTCAACAGCACTCCACTCCGCCCTCTCCCACCTTGACAACAGAAACACTTATGTGAGAATGCTGTTCATTGACTACAGCTCAGCATTCAACACCATTATCCCCTCGAAATTGATCGCCAAACTCGATGACCTGGGCATCAACCCCTCCCTCTGCAATTGGTTACTGGACTTTCTAACCAACAGACCACAGTCTGTTAGGTTGGATAACCACTCCTCTTCTACGCTCACCCTGAACACTGGCGTACCCCTGGGCTGCGTGCTGAGCCCCCTCCTCTACTCCCTCTTCACCTACGACTGCATACCTCTACATGGTACCAACACCATCATCAAGTATGCAGATGACACGACGGTGATTGGCCTCATCAGCGACAACGATGAGTCGACCTACAGGGAGGAGGTTCATCTCCTAACAGCATGGTGTGCCGACAATAACCTGGCCCACAACTCCAAGAACACCAAGGAGCTCATTGTTGACTTCAGGAGATCGAGAGGCTGCACGCACAACCCCATCCATATCAACGGGACGGAGGTGGAACGTGTCTCCAGCTTCAGGTTCCTGGCGGTCAACATCTCCAATGACCTCTCCTGCTGCTGATCAAGAAGGCTCACCAGCGTCTCTTCTTCCTGAGGAGACTTAAGAAGGTCCACCTATCTCCCCAGATTCTGGTGAACTTCTACCGCTGCACCATCGAGATCATCCTTACCAACTGCATCACAGTATGGTATGGTAACTGCTCTGTTGCCGACCGGAAAGCTCTGCAGAGGGTGATGAAGATCGCCCAACGCATCACAGGCTCCTCACTCCCCTCCATTGAGCAGGGCGCACAGCATCATCAGGGACAGCTCACACCCCAACCAGTTTACCCTCCTCCCATCCGGGAGATGCTACAGTTCCCTCCGCTGCCGGACCAGCAGGCTCAAGAACAGCTTCTTCCCTGCGGCTGTCACACTTCTCAACGCTGCACCTCAATGACTGCCTGTCTCCACCCCTCACCCCCCGGACTATCCAATCACCAGCACATTGCACGGACACCACTGCATATGTATATGTATTACTTGTTTATTCGTAAGTTCGCCCTTCGCAGATACCAACTGCATTTTGTTGTCTCTGTATTGTACACTGCACAATGACAATAAAGATTGAATAAAGATAAAAGAATAAAGAATAAAAATGCTGGGGAAACGCAGAGGGTGAGGCAGCATGTATGGAGCGAAGGAAATAGGCAACGTTTCGGGCCGAGACCCTTCTTCAGACACTGGGGTCAAACTTGCAAATCTGCTCCGAAAGTGAAAACTGCAATTCCTTTAAAACTCATCCCTCTCTCTCCCATCTCCTCTATCTTTCCCTCTCCCTCTCTTCTCTCTCCCACTCTCTCTCTCTCCTCTCCTCTATCTTTACCTCTCCTTCTGACCTCTTTCCTCTCCCTCTCTGCCCTCTCCTCATCTCTCTCCCCCTCTCCTCTCTATATTTCCCTCTCCCTCTCTCCTTTCGCTCTGTCTCTCTCTCCCTCGCTCTCTCCCCTCTCCTCTCCTCTACCTTTCCCTCTCCCTCCCTCCCTCCATCTCTCCTTCCCTCCCGCCCACCTTCCCCCTTTTTCACTCAATTCATTATTTCACTCAATTCTTCTCCCTCGCTCTCTTTTCCCTCTCTCCCCCCACCTCCCCTCCTCCATCCCACAGCCCACACTCCTCCATTTCTCTCCCTCCCTCTCTCTTTCCCTCTCCTTCTATCTCCCTCATCTCTTTCTCTCTGTCTCTCCTCTTCTCCCCTCCATCTCTTCCCATCCCCTCTCCTCCCCTACCCTCTATCTATCCCTCTCTCCTTTCTCTCTCTCCCTCTCTCTTTTCTCTCTCACCCTCCCTCTCTCTCTCTCCCTCTTCTCTCCTCTATTTTTCCTCTCCCTCTCTCCTCTCTCCCCCTCTCTGTCTCTCTCTCCCTCTATCTTTCCGTCTCCCTCTCTCCTTTCTCTCTCTCCCTCTTCTCTCTATTTTTCCTCTCCCTTTCTCTTTGTCTCTCTCGCCCTATCTCTCTCTCTCTCTCCTCTCCCCCCCTCTCCTCCCCCCCCTCTCCTCTCTCCCTCTCCTTTCTATCTCTATCTCCTCTCCCTTCATCTCTCCATCTCTCCCTCTCTCCCTCTCCTTCTCCCTCTCTCTCACTCCTGTCTGCAACGCGGACCAGAGAGAGACAAGGGGGTGGGTTCCTTTTCCCTCCCTCTGACGGACATCCCTCTCCTCCAATCACCCGCCACTTCCAGCCTCGCACCATCACCCGGTTGAGCGACGTCTCGCTCCGCCAATGGGGACGTCCGATCAGTCAGAGGGCCAGATGTCCCGCCTCCGCCGCCCCCTCTATGACGTCACCGTTGCATTTCACAGCTGAGGGGTTTTGCAAGATTATTGCAATGAATTTATTGCATTTCACATCCCGGGGGGTTGCAATATCACTTTAATGCAACGCATTTGCTGCATTTAACATTGCTGGAGGGTGCAAAGTTATTCCAATGCAATGCATTTGTTGCATTTAACATTCTTGTGGGGTTCTGCAAGATTAGTGCAAAGCGATTTAATGCATTGAATGTCCAAGTGGGTGGGGAGGGGGGGTTGCAATATTACTTGAATGCAACGCATTTGCTGCATTTAACTTTGCGGGAGAGTGCAAAGTAATTCCAACGCGGTGCATTTGTTGCATTTAACATTTGAGCTCTTTCACCCGATCTGAACCCAATGGAACGTGCCTTTTATATGCTGAAGAGAAAAGTGAAGGGGACTAGGCCCCAAAACAAGCATCAGCTTAAAGATAGCTACAATGCAGGCCTGGCAGAGCATCACCAGAGAAGACACCCAGCAACTGGTGATGTCCATGAGTCGCAGAATTCAATAGATAATAGGTGCAGGAGCAGGCCATTTGGCCCTTCCAGCCAGCACCACCATTCAATATGATCACGGCTAATCATCCACAATCAGTACCCCGTTCCTGCCTTCTCCCCATATCCCCTGACTCCGCTATCTTTAAGAGCCCTATCGAGCTCTCTCTTCAAAGCATCCAGAGAAACTGCCTCCACCACACTCTTGGGCAGAGAATACCACAGACTCACAACTCTGTGAGAAAAAGTGTTTCTTCATCTCCGTTCTAAATGGCTTACCCCTTATTTTTAAACTCTGGCCCCTGGTTCTGGACTCCCCCAACATCGGGAACATGTTTCCTGCCTAGCGTGTCCAAACCCTTACCAATCTTATCTGTTTCAATAAGATCCTGTGAGGGATAAAGTGATTAAACCCCATTAAAGAAAGGAGTTTTAAAGAGAATTCAAACAGAGAGGGGCTGGAGAGAGGATTCTGACACAGCAGTGTCTGAAGGTTGCCAGACCCATCCTCGAGTCCTTGAGTAAGAAGAGATTCATTGTATAGCTAGAGAAGGGGGTGATGTAGAGAGATCCCTATCAGTGGAAAGGAGTGATAGATGGGACCCTTGTCACTATAGCTTAGCTTTAGTACTGATATAGGAAAACTGAGAGGGTTCACTAGGAGGTGAGTAAAACTGGGCCAGGTCATGAGCAATTGAGCATGCTTAATAGAATAAATGAATATTACAACACACCCCTGGTCAAGAAAATTGCTCATTACCATGAACATGTTTGAACATGCAATGTATGATATGGGAGGTGCGAGGGGATGTACGGTGGGAGGTACTTACAGATTGTGCACCTCCGACCCTGATTGGAGAAAGGTCCGGAGGGGAGATTGAATGTAAGATTTTGTGTATAAAGGGGGATGATCTCTCTGGCTTCAGTGTGTCTCGAGTTGGAGAGGCACCCGGTCTGCAGACTCGCAAAATAAAGAAATCTCTTGCTTCCAGGATTTAGTCTTTGAGTATTAATTGTGAGCATAAAGGGTATCTCACAAATTGGGGGCTCGTCCGCGATCGCCACTACGGCTGCTTGGTGGAGGCAAAGAAGGAGGGGAAGGTGCACCCTGCTGATTTCAGCAGTCTCTGATCTCCTTGCTTGCCATCAGCAGTTTGAGCGAGTGATATCCGCTGGAAAAGACTCGGGAAGCAAGAGGGGGTGTAAGGTAAATACGTACGGGACGGTCGAGTGATTCTTGTGCACAGGACCCAGGTAAGAAAAACGACTATTAAGTATTGCCTGGGCGACCGGGGTTTGTCGGACGGGAATAGTCCGACAAGGTAATGGGAAACCGGAACGGGAGGAGTAAGGGTCCGGGGAACCGGGATGAGGCTCATACTGATATGGAGCCTAACATTCCGCCCGATAGTCCGTTGGGGCGAATGTTGGATGGGGTGAAGGGAACACCCGGGGTAAGAGTAAGGAAACTATGTGCCTCTCACCAGTTATGGGGGTGTGAGGAACTTTAAAAAGGAGATGAAAAGTTTATTGGAAGACCGCTTGGGACTGGCTGAACAAATAGATCAGTTCCTAGGGCCAAAAATGTTTTTTATGAAAAATATTGAGTTGTTTCAAACAATCTCATTGAAGTAAGAATGGAACTAATGTAATGTGTGTGTAAAAACCGGTTTCGTATGAATGAGGAAGTTTGTATATGTGATAGGTTTGTTTGCTGTGGGCCACATGTTGTAAGGGTTGTGTGTGTGTTCCTTTAAGGAATTGTAAGCAATGGGGGAGGTTATTGTAAGGTAACGGACAAACGCTTTGTATCATCGCAACTTAAAAAGGGGAAGTTGGAAAATGTAGGTTGCTTGGCTTCTATAGATTTCTTTTCAGTAAAGTTAATTTGGAAAATTGTTAGTCGTATGTATTTAAACTAGGAATTGGAATTTGGGAATTGTAGGGATAATGGTTTGAACAAAATTAGAAATAAGTTAATTGCTGAACAACAAGCAGCTTTTATGGTTTAACCATATAACCATATAACAATTACAGCACGGAGACAGGCCCTCTCGGCCCTTCCAGTCCGTGCCGACCATTTGTTTTCCCCTAGTCCCATCTACCTGCACTCAGACCATACCCCTCCATTCCCTTCACGTCCATATACCTATCCACTTTACTTTTAAATGTTAAAATCGATCCTGCCTCCACCACCTCTGCTGGAAGCTCATTCCACACAGCCACCACTCTCTGAGTAAAAGAAGTTCCCCTCACGTTACCCCTAAACTTCTGTCCCTTAATTCTCATGTCATGCCCTCTTGTTTGAATCTTCCCTACCCTCAATGGGAAAAGCTTATCCACGTAACTCTGTTATCCCTTTCATCATTTTAAAGACCTCAATCAAGTCCCCTTAACCTTCTGCGCTCCAAAGAATAATGACCTAACTTGTTCAACCTTTCTCTGTAACATAGTTGCTGGAACCCTGGCAACATTCTAGTAAATCTCCTCTGTACTCTCTCTATTTTGTTGACATCCTTCCTATAACTAGGCGACCAAAATTGTACACCATACTCCAGAATTGGTCTTACCAATGCCTTGTAACAATTTCAACATTACTGCCCTACTCCTATATTCAATGCTTGATTTATAAAGGCCAGCACACCAAAGGCTTTCTTTACCACCCTATCTACATGCAATTCCACCTTCAGGGAACTATGCACAGTTATTCCTAGATCCCTCTGTTCCACAGCATTCCTCAATTCCCTACCATTTACCATGTACGTCCTATTTTGATTTGTCCTGCCAAGATGTAGCACTTCACACTTATCAGCATTAAACTCCATCTGCCATCTTTCAGCCCACTTTTCCAAATGGCCCAAATCTCTCTGTAGACTTTGAGAATCTACTTCATTATCCACAATACCACTATCTTAGTATCATCTGCATACTTACTTATCCAATTTTCCACCCATCATCCAGATCATTGATGTACATGACAAACAACAGTGGACCCAACACAGATCCCTGAGGCACCCCACTGGTCACCGGCTTCCAACCTGACAAACAGCCATCCACCATTACTCTCTGACATCTCCATTCAGCCACTGTTGAATCCATCTTGCTACTCCGCCATTAACACCCAAAGATTGAACCTTCTGAACCAACCTTCCATGGGGAACCTTGTCAAAGGCCTTACTGAAATCCATATAGACAACATCCACTGCTTTACCCTCATCAATTTCCCTTGTTACCGCTTCAAAAAATTCAAGAAGGTTTGTCAAACATGACCTTCCAGGCACAAATCCATGTTGACTGTTCCTGATCAGACCCTGTTTATCCAGATGCTTATATATATTATCTCTAAGTATCCTTTCCATTAATTTGCCCACCACTGACGTCAAACTAATAGGTCTATAATTGCTAGGTTTATTCTTTGAACCCTTTTTAAACAATGGAACAACATGCGCAGTACGCCAATCCTCCGGCACTATTCCCTCCTGCTATTTCTACACTAACTTCCCTCAATGTCCTAGGGAATATCCTGTCAGGACCTGGAGACTTATCCACTTTTATATTTTTCAAAAGTGTCAGTACTTCCTCCTCTTTGAATCTCATAGTTTCCATAGCTACTCTACTCTTTCCCCTTAACTCACCGAGTTCAATATCCTTCTCCTTGGTGAATACCGAAGAAAAGAAATTGTTCAATATCTCCCCCATCTCTTTTGGCTCTGCAGATAGCTGTCCATTCTGGTTCTCTAATGGTCCAATTTTATCCCTCGTTATCCTTTTGCTATTAATATAGCTGTAGAAACCCTTTGGGTTTACTTTCACCTTTCTTGCCAAAGCAACCTCATATCTTCTTTTGGCCTTCCTAATTTCTTTCTTAAGATTCTTTTTACATTCTTTATACTCCTCTAGCACCTCATTTACTCCATGCCTCCTATAATTATTGTAGATATCTCTCTTTTTTCAAAAGATATCTCCCTTTCTCGGAACTGCCATGTGCCATCATCGTGGATGATATCCTGGTTTATGGGAAGGACATTGCCGAGCACGACCTGAACCTCCACCACGTCTTGGATCGGGCGCGGAAGGCGAACCTTAAGCTGAATCCCAAGAAGTGCCGGTTTCGTGTCTCAGAGGTAACGTATGTTGGACATGTTTTCACCTCTGACGGACTAAAACCCGACCCCATCTCTGAGATGGCAGCCCCCACCGACGTGCCAGGTCTACAACGATTCTTGGGCATGGTGAACTACCTTGGAAAGTTTGTACCAAACCTCAGTGAGCTGAGTGCTCCCCTGCAGCAGCTGACAAAAAAGGATATCGCCTGGGTCTGGCTCCCACATCACCAGCAGGCCTTTGACTGCCTCAAGTCAAAACTGATTAGCACTCCGACGTTTGCGGTTCTTCGACGTGAGTCGCCCCATCACCGTCACCTGTGACGCTTCCAAGTTCGGCCTGGGTGCGGCTTGCCTTCAGTCTGTCGATGGATCATTACACCTTGTCTCCTATGCCCCGCCACTCTCAGGCTAGATGCAGGAAGATTGTTCCCGATGTTGGGGAAGTCCAGGACAAGGGGTCACAGCTTAAGGATAAGGGGGAAATCCTTTAAGACCGAGATGAGAAAGACTTTCTTCACACAGAGAGTGGTGAGTCTCTGGAACTCTCTGCCACAGAGGGTAGTTGAGGCCAGTTCATTGGCTATATTTTAAGAGTGAGTTGGATGTGGCCCTTGTGGCTAAGGGGATCAGAGGGTATGGAGAGAAGGCAGGTACGGGATACTGAGTTGGATGATCAGCCATGATCATATTGAATGGCGGTGCAGGCTCGAAGGGCTGAATGGCCTACTCCTGCACCTAATTTCTATGTTTCTATGTTTCTATACCAGCAGCCAGCTGCCGTCCCAGCCAGTGTTCCCTGCATGCCTCGATCCCCATCTCGAGCGCCTGGTTCCCCTCTGCGCGGGTCCCCTGTTGCCGGTCGCGGTTCTCCCTCTCCTGTTTCTCCCACTCCGCCACCCTTCCCTGGTTCCCCAGCTGCCTCGCGTCCTCCTGTTTCTTCTGCTCTTTCGGGGGAAGGGGAAGAGATCCGTACGCGCTCGGGCCGGATCAGCAAGCCACCTGTTCGTTATGGCGATTTTGTTTAATTCTGCTGTTTAATTCTGTTGTCGTGACAACAATCTGTTTTGATTTTCTAAGGGGAAGGATGTAGATGGTTTATATGCAACCAATAATATAGTTACCTCAGTCCCATTAACCCCGCCTAGTTAACATCAATCATAACGCCTTCCCCTTCCTGGGTACAGCTCAGTAGAAGAATGTAGCCAGTGCTTGAAGATGTATGTAATACCCTGTGCTATCATTAAAAGATGTTGCACACTTTAAGAGTTTGTGAATTGCATATTTACAGACAGGATTAGAGGGATATGGGCCAAATGCAGGCAGGTGGGACAAGTGTAGGTGGGACATGTTGGCGGGTGTGGGCAAGTTGGGCTGAAGGGCCCTTCTCCACGCTGTATCACTCTATGACTAGTGTAGCTGGGTCATGTTGGCGGGCGTGGGCAAGTTGGGCTGAAGGGCCTGTTTCCATGCTGTATCACTCTATGACTGGTGTAGTTGGGACATGTTGGTCGGTGTGGGCAAGTTGGGCTGTAGGGCCTGTTTCCACACTGTATCAGTCTGTACTAACACTAATACACACTAGGTCTCACAGGTCACACATCTTGCCTTGAACATTACACACTCCTCAAATACGGTCCAGCCACACTTCCTTGTTCCTCCTCGACTCAATCCTGGGAACTCTCTCCTCCCTCCACGCCTCATCTCCCCCCGTGTCACACTGACTCCACCCCTATCTCTCACTCTCTCAGTCCACCCCACTCTGCGCTCTGTCCTCCCTCTGGCCCTGACCTCTCCTCCCTCTGCCCCTGACCTCTCCCCCCACACCGCACTGTCCCCCCATCCCACATTCCCTCCTCCCCATCCCATTACCCCTCCCCCACACCACGCTCTCTTCTACTACCCCTCAGTCTCTCCCCCACCCTACACTCTCTCCTGCCCAACCCACGTTCTGTCTCCTCCACCCCACACTCTCCTCCAACACCCGCTCTCTCCTCCCCCAACCCACACTATCTACCTGCCCCAACTCATGCTCTCTCCTGCCCAACCCACGCTCTCTCCTGCCCCAACCCACACTCCTCTCCTGCCCCAACCCACGCTCTCTCCTCCTCCACCCCACACTCTCTCCTCCTCCAACACCCCGCTCTCTCCTCCCCCAACCCACGCTCTCTCCAGCCTCTCCACCCCGCTCTCTCCTCCCCCACTTCAAACCTTCTCCCACCCCCAACCTCACGCTCCTGGGTCACCCTCTCCTACTCTCCCCCCACTGTCCCAACGTCCCCTCCCTCCATACCTGAGCTTGTACCTGGTTCTGGGACGGTGGACAAATCCTCCTGGGCTTGGGCTGTCATTTCCTGGGGTTCCCCAGTTGGTACGGAGTCTGGATCTGTAATAAAGTGTGGACAGACAGCGGGTGTAGTGGGGAAATAATCCAGCAGCTCTGCGGGATGGAAGGAGACTGAAGTACACGGTGACAACAGTCTCTGGTGACCCCAATTGTCCAGCCCTCTCCTTCGTCAATCTGCTCCGCTCCCCTCTTCCTCCATTCCATCATTCCAGCTATTACTCCATGCACTCCTTCCATCTCATTGCTCTCATCTCATTGTAAACTTCCCGCTCCCTCTGTCCCCATCCTAGACCCCAACTTTCCCCCCACTGCTCCTTCTCCCCTCTCTCTCCGGCTGACTACCCCTCCCCCTCTTTTCCACTCGATCCTCATCTCCAGGGCCGGCCTTAGGAGGGGACGGGGTGGGGCAGGGGTCGGCCAGATGGCGGGGTGGGTGGGGGTGGGGGAGGGGTGGAGGAGGGGGAGGGGACTGGGTGGGGGGAGGAGACAAGATGGGGGAGGGGGAGGGGGAGGGGACGGTGTGTGGGTGAGGTTGGGGGTGGGGATGGCCAGAAACTGGGGTGGGGGAGGGGAAGGGGTGGAGGTGGGCTCAGTGACGGGGTGGGGTCAGGCCCCGGTGGTTTATCTCAGACAGTTGGTGTGGGACTGTGACCTGAGATGATCACAGACACGGACCGGAGATTGGAAAATTGCTGACTTGTCACTCTCCAGATTTTTCCAACAACCTCCCAGATGAGTTGCTGTGAACAGCGACATACCTGTACAATACACCTTGTCACAGCAGAGTGTGGGCTCCAGCCGATACACCAAGAAACCTCCACAATGTTTCACCTTGATCTGTCACAGTTGTTTCCATCCTAGTTGAAACAGACTGTTCTGGTCACCTCCCCATCTCCCACACTGGGATAGGGACTTGGAATGAGGTTAATAAACATTGTAAAATGTACCCCGTCCCACAGTGCGGTTGGGAATGTGAATCTGGAGCCAGTGTAACACAGTGATCACAACCCGTGCTCTGGGCTGATCTGTATCAGTCAGTGGTGATCTGCTGCCCTCACCCTCCCCACCCACCACTCCCCACAGCGCAGCTGCTTCCTGATGGATTCAGCATGGATTTACAAAAGGTAAATCATGTCTGACGAATCTTGTGGAATTTTTCGAGGATGTAACTAGTAGCGTGGATAAGGGAGAACAGTGGATGTGGTTATCTGGACTTCCAGAAGGCTTTCGACAAGGTCCCACATAAGAGATTAGTATACAAACTTAAAGCATACGGTATTAGGGTTCAGTATTGATGTGGATAGAGAACTGGCTGGCAAACAGGAAGCAAAGAGTAGAGTAAACGGGTCCTTTTCACAATGGCAGGCAGTAACTAGTGGGTTACCGCAGGGCTCAGTGCTGGGACCCCACTATTTACAATATATATTAATGATCTGGATGAGGGAATTGAAGGCAATATCTCCAAGTTTGCGGATGACACTAAGCTGGGGGCAGTGTTCGCTGTGAGGAGGATGTAGGAGACTGCAAGGTGACTTGGATAGGCTGGGTGAGTGGGCAAATGTTTGGCAGATGCAGTATAATGTGGATAAATGTGAGGTTATCCACTTTGGTGGCAAAAACAGGAAAGCAGACTATTATTTAAATGGTGGCCGATTAGGAAAAGGGGAGATGCAGCGAGACCTGGGTGTCATGGTACACCAGTCATTGAAAGTAGGCATGCAGGTGCAGCAGGCAGTGAAAAAAGCGAATGGTATGTTAGCTTTCATAGCAAAAGGATTTGAGTACAGGAGCAGGAGGTTCTACTTCAGTTGTACAGGGTCTTGGTGAGACCACACCTGGAGTATTGCGTGCAGTTTTGGTCTCCAAATCTGAGGAAGGACATTATTGCCATAGAGGGAGTGCAGAGAAGGTTCACCAGACTGATTCCTGGGATGTCAGGACTGTCTTATGAAGAAAGACTGGTAGATCGGTTTATACTCTCTGGAATTTAGGAGATTAAGAGGGGATCTTATAGAAACTTACAAAATTCTTAAGGGGTTGGACAGGCTAGATGCAGGAAGATTGTTCCGATGTTGGGGAAGGTCCAGGACAAGGGGTCACAGCTTAAGGATAAGGGGGAAATCCTTTAAGACCGAGATGAGAAAGACTTTCTTCACACAGAGAGTGGTGAGTCTCTGGAACTCTCTGCCACAGAGGGTAGTTGAGGCCAGTTCATTGGCTATATTTAAGAGTGAGTTGGATGTGGCCCTTGTGGCTAAGGGGATCAGAGGGTATGGAGAGAAGGCAGGTACGGGATATGAGTTGGATGATCAGCCATGATCATATTGAATGGCGGTGCAGGCTCGAAGGGCTGAATGGCCTACTCCTGCACTAATTTCTATGTTTCTATGTTTCTATGTTTCTATGTTTCTGAGACAGCTCCTGGTGCTGACACCCTGGGGTGCTGGGTCTGGAGATACGGAGACAAGGCAGGAGAATGGTGGACTAGACGTGATGGGCCGAATGGCCTAATTCTGCTCCTATCACATCAACATGAATGAAAACACAAGTCCTGACCCTGATGGGTGCTGACATGTCAGGTGCGGGGCTTCACCTGTCAGCACCCATCATGGCCGGGGCTTCTGACCCTCCCCAGCCATCCCTGAGCCCCAGATTGCAAACTCTGACCCTACCGTTTAACCAGCCTGGGCTCGTCCAGGAGCAGTGATGGGTGGGAACGTCAGTCTCAGGAATCTTCCATCTGGCAGAACTGTAACAACAATCAGAGAGTTAGCCCCTGAACTGTGGGAGTTTGTTCACCCAGAGAGAGGCCGGCAATGGCCCTTCTCAATATTCACTCACCACAGGGAGTTGTTTATTGTCCCCTCAACACATTCATGCAGCTTGTACAGTGCAGGAACGGCCCTTCAGCCCACAATGTCCAGGCTGACTCTTTTGTCTAATTCCATTAACGTGCATATGGACCAGAATTCTTCTGTGCTTTCCCTATTTAACATCAAAATGATCCTTACACAGAATATTTGTACTGATTGCACCTCATCCTTTGGGCGTGTTTTCTGGACAATCAACCACTCCCTGTCCCATTACTGTCACTGATGATCAGTCTCTGTATCCACACTATCCTATTACTGTCACTGATCCCAGTCTCTGTATCCACACTGTCCCATTACTGTCACTGATTATCAGTCTGTGTATCCACACTGTCCCATTACTGTCACTGATGATCAGTCTCTGTATCCACACTGTCCCATTACTGTCACTGATCCCAGTCTCTCTGTATCCACACTGTCCCATTACTGTCACTGATGATCAGTCTCTGTATCCACACTGTCCCATTACTGTCACTGATCATAGTCCCCCCTGTATCCACACTGTCCCATTACTGTCACTGATCCCAGTCTCTCTGTATCCACACTGTCCCATTACTGTCACTGATCCCAGTCTCTGTATCCACACTGTCCCATTACTGTCACTGATCCCAGTCTCTGTATCCACACTGTCCCATTACTGTCACTGATCCCAGTCTCTGTATCCACACTGTCCCATTACTGTCACTGATCCCAGTCTCTCCGTATCCATACTGTCCCATTACTGTCACTGATGATATATATAATATAACCATATATAACAATTACAGCACGGAAACAGGCCCTCTCAGCCCTTCCAGTCCATGCCGACCATTTGTTTTCCCCTAGTCCCATCTACCTACACTCAGACTATACCCCTCCATTCCCTTCACGTCCATATACCTATCCACTTTACTTTTAAATGTTAAAATCGATCCTGCCTCCACCACTTCTGCTGGAAGCTCATTCCACACAGCCACCACCCTCTGAGTAAAGAAGTTCCCTCTCACGTTACCCCAAAACTTCTGTCCCATAATTCTCAGTCTCCCTGTATCCACACTGTCCCATTACTGTCACTGATGATCAGTCTCTGTATCTACACTGTCCCATTACTGTCACTGATCCCAGTCTCTGTATCCACACTGTCCCATTACTGTCACTGACCACACTTGTCTCCTCCATCTCCCCCACTGGCCTGTGTTTCTGATACATTTTCTGCATCGTTGACTAATACAATTATCTCCTCGTTACCTCTTCATTCTGTACCATCCTACTGTAAGATTGTTGTCATTCATCCATTTGTTTCCAGAGCAGGTTTGTCTCTCACAATCCATGCTCCTCCAGGGCTGGTCCAGGACGATGTGGTTCACACACGGTTCACCGAGTGCAGAGTCTGCAGCTGGGGAACATGATGATGGTCAGAGTTAATGTCCAGTTCAGACAAAGTCACCCAGCCTCTTGTACCCCCACTCACCTGCACCAACCTCCACTGTACTCTCTGAAATATAACATCTAAATAATGTTCCCCACTAAAAATATCAGCTATCCATTCCCTCCACAGATGCTGCCTGACCCACTGAGTACCTCAAACACTTTGCATTTTACTCATGGTTTCAGCATCGGCAGCTTCTTATGTCACTATCTTTAAGCTTAGTTCATCGCTCTACCTCTACTTATTTCCTTTTTCACACAATTGTGCGTTATGGAAACAGTCCATTCGGCCCACCTTGCCCATGCTGACCAAGGGCACCCCTCCTCCATACGTCTCATCTCCCAGCATTTGGTCCGCATCCTTTATTCATCGATGATTCAAGTGGTAATCTCAACATTTGTTGAACTCTGTCGACTTCAGCCAATCTCTCAGGCAATGTATGCCAGGTGGCCACTACTCTCTGGAGAAGGCGACCACCCATCTGCCTTCTATATCTCTTCCTCTTTACCATAATCATTCTTCCTTACCTATATCTCTCATTCACTTATAATACCTCATCTAATGCTCCTCAGCCACAGGGAAAATAGTCAGGCTCTCTGTGGAGGATTTGGAGAGAGTGCAGAAGAGTTTTACCAGAATGTTGCCTGAATTAGAGAGTATTAGCTGTAGGGGAGATTGGACAAGCTTGGATTATTTTTCTTTGAGCATCAGACCACAGCTGACAGGTGGCCTGATAGATGTATATAGTATTTGGGAGGCATAGACTGGGTAGGATGGAAACATCTAATACCAGAGGGCATAGCTTTAAGGTGAGAGGAGAAAGTTTAAAGTAGATTTACAAGGCAAGATCTGTTTCTACACAGAGGGTGGGAGATGCCCAAACTACACAGCTGAGATGGTGACTGAAGCAGTTATGGCAGTAAAGTTTAGTCGACATTAAGCCAAAAACATGGCGAGGCAGCGAATGGAAGGATATATTTCAAATGAGAATCATGGTCAGAGCAGGTGTGTGCTGAAGGGTCTGTACTTGTGTAGATAAAGATCAAGGTAAAATGTCCAAGCTTTGAGCATTTGCTCACCGTCACAAACAAAAAGGCCTACAACTAGGTACAGAGCCTTACATTGGACAGCTTACTTCAGACAGGGTGCGGGGGAACCGAGTAAAGTGCTCACTGACTGCGGGTGGGATCTGTTGTATTAGTGACTCAGGACAGCCCAGGTTTCCACACAACCCCTCACATCTCTTGTCAATATGTAACAGCCACGTACCTGTACAATACACAGTCTGGTCACTGGGAGTTGGCTTCAACTGGTACACAAAGTAACTGCTGCAGTTTTTAACCTTGATGCCCAGGTTGATGCTGCACCCGTCTTCAGCTTTGACATTGTGAGACTTAGTGTTTCCATGCCTGGTTTTTCCAGCCTCTTTGAAACATACTGTCCAGGTCACCTCCCCCTCTCTTACACTTGGATGGGAACCTGGAATGAGGTTTATAATCATTGTAAAATAGAAACATAGAAACCTAGAAACATAGAAAATAGGTGCAGGAGGAGGTCATTCGGCCCTTCGAGCCAGCACCGCCATTCATTGCGATCATGGCTGATCGTCCACAATCAATAACCCGTGCCTGCCTTCTCCTCATATCCCTTGATTCCACTAGCCCCTAGAGCTCTATCCAACTCTCTCTTAAATCCATCCAGTGATTTGCCCTTTACTGCCCTCCGTGGCAGGGAATTCCATAAATTCACAACTCTTGGTGAAAAGGTTTTTCCACACCTCAGACTTAAATGGCTTCCCCTTTATTCTAAGACTGTGGCCCCTGGTTCTGGACTCACCCAAACATTGGGAACATTTTTCCTGCATCTAGCTTGTCCAGTCCTTTTATAATTTTATTTGTTTCTATAAGATCCCCCCTCATCCTTCTAAACTCCAGTGAATACAAGCCTAGTCTTTTCAATCTTTCCTCATATGACAGTCCCGCCATCCCAGAGATCAATCTCGTGAACCTACGCTGCACTGCCTCAAACACAAGGATGTCCTTCCTCAAATTAGGAGACCAAAACTGTACACAATACTCCAGATGTGGTCTCACCAGAGCCCTATACAGCTGCAGAAGAACCTCTTTACTCCTATACTGAAATCCTCTTGTTATAAAGGCCAACATTCCATTAGCTTTCTTCACTGCCTGCTGTACCTGTAAGCCAATTTTCAGTGACCGGTGTACAAGGACGCCCAGGTCTTGCTGCACCTCCCTCTTAATCAACCTAACCCCATTGAGATATTAATCTGCCCCCTTGTTTTTGCCACTAGTGGATAACATCACATTTGTCTATATTATACTAAATCTGCCACGCAACTGCCCATTCACTCAACCTGTCCAGGTCACCCTGCAACCTCCTAACACTCTCTTCACAGTTCACACTGCCACCCAGCTTTGTGTCTTCTGCAAACATGCTAGTGTTGCTCATAATACCCTCTTCCATGTCATCAATATATATGGTAAACAATTGCGGCCCCAACACCGAGCCTTGCGGCACTCCACTCGCCACTGCCTGCCATTCTGAAAAGGACCCGTTCACTCCTACTCTTTGTTTCCTGTCTGCCAACCAATTTTAGAAAAATATAGAAAATACAGAAAATAGGTGCAGGAGGAAAGATATGTGAAGAGAAAGAGACTAGTTAGAACAAATGTTGGTCCCTTGCAGTCAGAAGCAGGTGAATTGATCATGGGGAACAAGGACATGGCAGACCAATTGAATAACTACTTTGGTTCTGTCTTCACTAAGAAAGACATAAATAATCTGCCGGAAATAGCAGTGGACTGGAGGTCAAATAAGAGGGCGAAACTGAGTGAAATCCAGGTTAGCCAGGAAGTGGTGTTGGGTAAATTGAATGGATTAAAGTCCGATAAATCCCCAGGGCCAGATGGTCTGCATCCCAGAGTGCTCAAGGAGGTAGCCACGGAAATAGTGGATGCATTAGTGATAATTTTTCAAAACTCCTTAGATTCTGGACTAGTTCCTGAGGATTGGAGGATAGCTAATGTAACCCCACTTTTTAAAAAAGGAGGGAGAGAGAAAGCAGGGAATTACAGACCAGTTAGTCTAACATCGGTAGTGGGGAAACTGCTAGAGTCAGTTATTAAAGATGAGATAGCAGCGCATTTGGAAAGTGGTGAAATCATTGGACAAAGTCAGCATGGATTTACAAAAGGTAAATCATGTCTGACGAATCTTATAGAATTTTTTGAGGATGTAACGAGTAGAGTGGATAAGGGAGAACCAGTGGATGTGTTACTGGGGAGACTTTAAAAAGGCTACTGGGGAGACTTTAAACTAGATCGGTTGGGGGGAGGGACTCAAATAGAGAAGGCAAGTAGTCCGTCTGTGAGGCAGGAGGCAGAGAAGAGAAGCAGTCAGACGCAACACGTTGGGGGGAAAGAAGAAAAAAATAACAAACGGAGAATAAGAAGTGGAGGGTTTCTTAAAGGGTTACACAAAAAGCTGGAGAAACTCAGCGGGTGCAGCAGCATCTAAGGAGCGAAGGAGATAGGCAACGTTTCGGGTCGAGACCCTTCTTCAGACTGGTCAGGGATCAGGGAAACGAGAGATATAGACGGTGATGTGGAGAGATAAAGAACAATGAATGAAAGATATGCAAAAAAGTATCGATGATAAAGGGAACAAGCCATTGTAAGCTGTTTGTGGTGTGAAAATGAGAAGCTAGTGCGACTAGGGTGGGGGAGGGAGATAGAGATAGAGGGAATGCCAGGGCCCGAGGGCTGAGGGAGAGAAGGGAAGGGGAGGAGACAGCAAGGGTTAACAGAATTGAGAAAATTCAATGTTCAAGCCCAAAGGATGCAGACTCCCCAAGCGGAATATGAGGTGCTGTGCCTCCAACTTGCGGTGTTGCTCACTCTGGCCGTGGAGGAGGCCCAGGACTGAGAGGTCGGATACAGAATGGGAGTTGAAGTGCTGAGCCACCGGGAGGTCGGGTTGGTTTTTGCGGACCGAGCGGAGGTGTTCGGCGAAACGATCGCCAAGCCTCCGCTTGGTCTCACCGATATAGATCATCTGGCATCTGGAGCAGCGGATGCAGTAGATGAGGTTGGAGGAGGTGCAGGTGAACCTCTGTCGGACCTGGAAGGACTGCTTGGGTCCCTGAAAGGAATGGAGGGGGGAGGTGAAGGGAACTGCATTTCTTGCAGTTGCAAGAAAAAGTGCCCGGGGAAGGGGTAGAGCAGGAGGCGAGGGAAGAATTGACAAGGGAGTTGCGGAGGGAGTGGTCTTTGCGGAAGGCAGACAGGGGGGGAGATGGGAAGATGTGGCGGGTGGAGGTGTCACGTTGGAGGTGGCGAAATTGGCGGAGGACTATGTGTTGTATTTGCCGGCTGGTGGGGTGAAAGGTGAGGACCAGGGGGACTCTGCCCTGTTTGCGAGTCGGATAAAGGGGAGAGAGCGCAGTGTTGCGGGGTATGGAGGAGGCCCTGGTGCGAGCCTCATCAATAGTGGGGGAAGGGGAATCCCCGTTATTAGTGGGGGAGGGGAATAGTGCGGGAGGGGAAACCCGAGGGTTTCTTAAATGCGTGAGCAAAGAGACATGCGTGAGCAAAGAGCAAAGAGGGGTGTAAAATGAGGATAAGAGCAATAGGTAGCGAAGTGAAAAGTGGCAGGAAAACAAATCTAGGGCAAAAATCTAAAAGGGCCACTTTTCAACATAATTGTAAAAGGGCCAAGAGTGTTGTAAAAACAAGCCTGAAGGCTTTGTGTCTCAATGCGAGGAGCATTCGTAATAAGGTGGATGAGTTGAATGTGCAGATAGCTAATAATAATTATGATATAGTTGGGATCATGGAGACATGGCTCCAGGGTGACCAAGGCTGGGAGCTGAACATCCAGGGATATTCAATATTCAGGAAGGATAGACAGAGAGGAAAAGGAGGACTAGCGTTGCTGGTTAGAGAGGAGATTAACGCAATAGAAAGGAATGACATTAGCTTGGAGGATGTGGAATCGATATGGGTGGAGCTGCAAAACTCTAAGGGGCAGAAAACGCTAGTGGGTGTTGTGTACAGGCCACCTAACAGTAGTAGTGGAGTTGGGGATGGCATCAAACAGGAAATTAAGAATGCGTGCAACAAAGGTAAAACTGTTATAATGGGTGACTTCAATCTACATATAGATTGGGTGAATCAAATTGGCAGGGGTGCTGAGGAAGAGGATTTCTTGGAATGTATGCGGGATAGTTTTCTAAACCAACATGTAGAGGAGCCAACGAGAGAGCAGGCTATTCTAGACTGAATATTAAGTAATGAGGAAGGGTTAGTTAGCAGCCTTGTTCTACGTGGCCCCTTTGGCAAGAGCGACCATAATATGGTTGAGTTCTTCATTAGGATGGAGAGTGACATTGTTAATTCAGAAACACGGGTCCTGAACTTAAAGAAAGGTAACTTTGAGGGTATGAGACGTGAATTGGCCAAGATGGACTGGCAATTGATTCTTGAAGGGTTAACAGTGAATATGCAATAGAAGGCATTTAAAGACTGCATGGATGAACTACAACAATTGTTCATCCCAGTATGGCAAAAGAATAAATCAGGGAAGGTGGCGCATCCGTGGATAACGAGGGAAATCAGGAATAGTATCAAAGAAAAAGATGAAGCGTACAAATTAGCCAGAAAAAGCAGCCTACCAGGGGACTGGGAGAAATTCAGAGACCAACAGAGGAGGACAAAGGGCTTAATTAGGAAAGGGAAAATGGAGTATGAAAGAAAACTGGCAGGAAACATAAAAACTGACTGCAAAAGTTTTTATCGATATGTGAAGCGCAAAAGATTAGTTAAAACAAATGTAGGTCCCTTGCAGTCAGAAACGGGTGAATTGATCATGGGGAACAAGGACATGGCAGACCAATTGAATAACTACATTGGTTCTGTGTTCACTAAGGAAGACATAAATAATTTGCCGGAAATAGCAGGGGATCGCTGGTCAAATGAGATGGAGGAAATGAGTGAATTCCAGGTTAGCCGGAAAGTGGTATTGGGTAAATTGAATGGATTAAAGGCCGATAAATCCCCAGGGCCAGATAGGCTGCATCCCAGGGTACTTAAGGAAGTAGCCCCAGAAATAGCAGATGCCTTAGTGATAATTTTTCAAAACTCTTTAGATTCTGGAGTAGTTCCTGAGGATTGAAGGGTAGCTAATGTAATCCCACTTTTTTAAAAAGGGAGGGAGAGAGAAAACGGGGAATTACAGACCAGTTAGTCTAACATCGGTAGTGGGGAAACTGCTAGTCAATTATTAAAGATGGGATAGCAGCACATTTGGAAAGTGGTGAAATCATTGGACAAAGTCAGCATGGATTTACGAAGGGTAAATCATGTCTGACAAATCTTATTGAATTTTTTGAGGATGTAACTAGTAGAGTGGATAAGGGAGAAGCAGTGGATGTGTTGTATCTGGACTTTCAGAAGGCTTTCGACAAGGTCCCACACAAGAGATTGGTATACAAACTTAAAGCACACGGCATTGGTGGTTCAGTATTGATGTGGATAGAGAACTGGCTGGCAGACAGGAAGCAAAGAGTAGGAGTGAACGGGTCCTTTTCAGGATGGCAGACAGTGACTAGTGGGGTACTGCAAGGCTCAGTGCTGGGACCCCAGCTATTTACAATATACATTAATGATTTGGACGAGAGAATTAAATGCAACATCTCGAAGTTTGCGGATGACACGAAGCTGGGGGGCAGTGTTAGCTGAGAGGAAGATGCTAGAAGGCTGCAGGATGACTTGGATAGACTGGGTGAGTGGGCAAATGCATGGCTGATGCAGTATAATGTGGATAAATGTGAGGTTATCCACTTTGGTGGCAAAAACAGGAAGGTAGACTATTATTTGAATGGTGACTGATTAGGAAAAGGGGAGATGCAACGAGACCTGGGTGTCATGGTACACCAGTCATTGAAAGTAGCCACACAGGTGCAGCAGGCTGTGAAGAAAGCGAATGGTATGTTGGCATTCATAGCAAAAGGATTTGAGTACAAGAGCAGGGAGGTTCTACTGCAGTTGTACAGGGTCTTGGTGAGGCCACACCTGGAGTATTGCATACAGTTTTGGTCTCCTAATCTGAGGAAAGACATTCTTGCCATAGAGGGAGTACAGAGAAGGTTCACCAGACTGATTCCTGGGATGGCACGACTTCCATATGAAGAAAGACTGGATAGACTATGCTTGTACTCGCTGGAATTTAGAAGATTGAGGGGTGATCTCATAGAGACTTACAAAGTTCTTAAGGTGTTGGACAGGCTAGATGCAGGAAGATTGTTCCCGATGTTGGGGAAGTCCAGGACAAGGGGTCACAGTTTAAGGATAAGGGGAAAGTATTTTAGGACCGAGATGAGAAAATCGTTTTTCACACAGGGAGTGGTGAATCTGTGGAATTCTCTGCCACAGAAGGTAGTTGAGGCCAGTTCGTTGGCCATATTTAAGAGGGAGTTGGATGTGGCCCTTGTGGCTGAAGAGATCAGGGGGTATGTACAGAAGGCAGGTACAGGATACTGAGTTGGATGATCAGTCATGATCATATTGAATGGCGGTGCAGGCTCGAAGGTCCTGCTCCTGCACCTAATTTCTATGTTTCTATATTTCAATGTGTTATATCTAGACTTTCAGAAGGCTTTCGACAAGGTCCCACATAAGAGATTAGTATATAAACTTAAAGCACACTCCACCATTTGTGGTTCAATAATGATGTGGCTAGAGAACTGGCTGGCAGACAGGAAGCAAAGGGTAGGAGTAAACGGGTCCTTTTCAGAATGGCAGGCAGTGAGTAGTGGGGTACCGCAAGGCTCAGTGCCGGGACCCCAGCTATTTACAATATACATTAATGATTTGGACGAGGGAATTGAATGCAACATCTCCAAATATGCAGATGACACCAAGCTGGGGGTATAGTTAGGTGTGAGGAGGATGCTAGGAGGCTGCAGGGTGATTTGGATAGGCTGAGTGCATGGGCAGATGCAGTATAATGTGGATAAATGTGAGGTTATCCACTTTGGTGGCAAAAACATGAGGGTGGACTATTATCTGAATGGTGGCAGATTAGGAAAAGGGGAGATGCAACGAGACCTGGGTGTCATGGTACACCAGTCATTGAAAGTAGGATTTCAGGTGCAGCAGGCAGTGAAGAAAGCAAATGGTATGTTAGCATTCATAGCAAAAGGATTTGAGTATAGGAGCAGGGAGGTTCTACTGCGGTTGTACAGGGTTTTGGTGAGACCACACCTGGAGTATTGCGTACAGTTTTGGTCTCCAAATCTGAGGAAAGACGTTCTTGCCATAAAGGGGGTTCAGAAAAGGTTCACCAGACTGATTCCTGGGATGTCAGAACTTTCATATTAAGAAAGACTGGATAGACTTGGCTTGTACTCACTGGAATTTAGAAGATTGAGGGGGGATTGTAGATGATATGTGCATACACCTTTAATTGATAGTGACGATGTCCATGCTAACCACCCCCCCACCAGTTAGTATAATTGTAACCCACACGCCCTTACCTCTTTCTCTGGTGACAGACCACGTACAGCTAGGGCTATATGATGTATGATTAATAAAGTAGTGAAGACCTTAAGGTGTCTGTGTACCTTCTCTACGTGGCATCAGAAGTTCTTCTTCCTGCGTCTCCAGTCTATCGCGTTTTATTTTCTTAGTCCCAATACCCCCTCCCTGTGCCGTGATGGCTTCTGACTGTCGTAAACCTGACATCCTAGTCTTTGATGCAGACATCACTCATTGCTGGAGTGTGTTCCGATGTGATTTTGAGCATTATGTTACAATCGCTCACCCTGCTGTGGCCCCCGCTGTCAAGGGTTCCCTGCTGCTTAATCTAGCTGGTCCCGAAGCGCTTGAGCGATCGGAGTCATTCATCTATGGACAGGGTGAGAGTATCCAGGACCCGGTATGTCTGCTTGCTAAATTTACGGCGATGTGTGACCTTCCCACTAACCACATCTTAGAGCGTTTCAAACTGTTCTCCCGACGCCAAAACCCTGGGGAATCTATTGACAATTTCGTGGCCGTGCTGCGCCAACTGGCTCGCCGATGTGACCTGCATGTTCTGACCCCTGATACTTTGACCCGTGACATCTTGGTCTTTGGTCTACAGGATGATAAGCTGCGCTCTGAGCTGCTGCGTAAGCCTGATCTGACATCAGTTGCATGCCTCTCATTTAGCTGAGGCTGTCTCCTCCGCTGTACCTGACCCTGTGGTCCACGCAGCCAGTCTCGCTGGTCGCCAGTACAATGCTCCCCGGCGACAGAGGGCAAGCCCACTGCAGGGCTTCAGACCGCCTCAACGATGTCCGAATTGTAACTTTGTTTCACACCGTTCTAATGTGTGCCCGGCGTTGGGGAAAACCTGTAATTTCTGCAACAAGCCCAACCACTTCTCGGCAGCATGCCGTTCCCGTGGAAACCCTGCACAGCCACAGCAGAAACCGTCTCGCTACCTGACACGTGATGATACAGCATCTGGTTCCCATCTCCAGCATGATGAACTCCTCCCGTCTGACTCTTCTCAGAGCGAGCTGAGTGTGTTTTCCTTGTGAGGTGCAGCTGCTCTGATAACGGACCCGACCGTCCGAGTCACGGTGAATGGCATGGCCTTCTCTGCTAAGGTAGATACGGGGGCTGCTGCTAATGTTATGTCAACAAGCCTTTTCAGGAAGATAAGAAATAATGAGCCCGTTTCCACAGACAGTGCTGTTTTGCGTGCCTATGGGGGTGGCGTACTTGTTCCTGTAGGGAGGGCCACTCTCCACTGCAAGGTGCTGAAGACCTCTCGGCCCCTCTCTTTCTTCCTGCTAGACAGTAAATGTGACCCCTGCTCGGCGTGGAGGCCTGCCAGGACCTCGGATTAGTGAGCTTCCACAGCGATGTCCACCTGGTAGAGGCACCCCTGAATCCGCTGGCCGAATTCCCGGACCGGTTTGATTCAAAGATGGGGAAGTTGCCCTGCAGCTACAAGATTGCCCTCAATCCCGACATCACGCCGGTCATCTGTCCCCCGCACCGTGTGTCCTTCGCCATGAGGGGCAAGGTCGAGTCTGCTCTTCGCGAGATGGTGGGCATCCTGAAGCCAGTAACGGACTCCACCCAGTGGGTTTCTACTATGGTTGTCGCTGTGAAGAAAGACAAGAGCGAAATACGGAACTGCATCAACCCTAAGGACTTGAACCTGGCCATCAGGCCCCCGCACTATCCCATGCGGACGGTGGAGGATGTTGCTGCACAGGTCGGCCCTGCCACCATGTTCTCGGTTCTTGATGCCAAGAGTTCGTTCTGGCAGATACCTCTAGACGAGCGATCCTCGCACCTGATGACCTTCAGCACGCCCTTCGGCAGGTATCGCTTCCTCCGCATGCCGTTTGGGATCAACTCTGCCAGCGAGGTGTTCCAGAGGACCATGGAACAACTGTTTGCCGGGCTTCCGTGTGCCATCATTGTCGACGACATCCTGGTTTATGGGAAGAATGTCGCTAAGCACGACCACCACCTTCACCAGGTGCTGCAGTGGGCCCGGGAGATCAACCTGAAGCTCAACCCGAAGAAGTTCCGATTCCGGGTCCCTGAGGTCACAGACATGGGGCATGTCTTCACTGCATCGGGGCTGAAGCCCAACCGCAGAAGGCGGCCGCAATATCTGAGATGCCTGCACCTGTGGACGTGCCTGGCCTACAGCACTTCTTTGGCATGGTCAACTACCTGGGGAAGTTCATTCCCGACCTGAGTGAACTGAGGGCCCCTCTGCGGGATCTGGTGAAAAAGGACACTGCCTGGGCCTGGTTCCCGGTTCCCGCAACACCAGAAAGCATTTGACACCCTCAAATCCCAGCTGATCAGCATGCCAATGCCGAAGTACTTTGACCTCCAGCACCCCATCGTTCTCACATGCGATGCATCTAAGTTTGGCCTCAGGGCCGCCTGCCTGCAGATCCATGACGGGGTGCAACTGCCTGTATCCTACGCGTCCCGCACAATGACGACCGCTGAACAAAACTATGCCCAGATTGAGAAAGAACTGCTGGCGGTTGTCTTTGCCTGCTCCAAATTCAAAGACTATATCCTGGGCAACTGCTTCACTGTCGAGACGGACCACCAGCCTCTGGTCACCATCCTCAACAAGCCGATACACATGGCCTCCTCCCGGCTCCAGCGCATGATGCTCCAGCTACAACGCTTCACTTTCACAGTGGTTTATCGCAAGGGCAAGAACATGATTGTTGCTGACACGCTGTGAAGACTTTAAGGTGTCTGTGTACCTTCTCTACACTGGGTGAAAATGTTTTTTCTCACATCAGTCTTAAATGACCTCCCCTCTATTCTAAGACTGTGGCCCCTGTTTCTGGACTCCCCCATTTTTCTATTCACGTCAATACCCTACCCCCAATACCATGTGCTCTCATTTTAGTCACCAGTCTCCCATGCTGGACCTTATCAAAGGCTTTCTGAAAGTCTAGATACACTACATCCACTGGCTCCCCTTCATCCATTTTACTTGTCACATGTAAAATGTACCCGGTCCCACAGTGGTGCAGCTGGTAGAGCTGCTGCCTCACAGCACCAGACACTCGGGTTATGTCCTGACCTGGGGGTCTGTCTGAGTAGAGTTTGCAACTTCTTCCTCTGACCATGGGTTTTCTTTGGGTGCTCCAGTTTCCTCCCACATCCATGTTAATTAGTCAGTTAATTGGCCTTGTTAATTGGTTAACAAGACCTGCCCCTGATTTGTTTTTGTTTAGGTTTAGGTTTATTATTGTCATGTGTAGCGAGGCACAGTGAAAATATTAGTTTTACATGCCATCCACTCAGATCCGATAAAACTATCAATAAATACATTCAACTTAATCTCACGCACAACAGATTGACCAAAGGGGAAGATACAGAGTGAGAACATTGTAACACATTAGTTCCAGAGACAAAGTTCAATGTTCACATTGGGGTGGAGGTGCATCAGACAGTTCCCAAGGTTATGGAAGACTGTGCAGAATCCTGATAACAGACACAAAGAAGTCTGGTGATGGGCGTTTACAAGTGTCTGTGCCTTCTTCCCAACGGGAGCATGGAGGTGGAAGAATGACCAGGGTGGGATGTCTTTAATGGCATTTGCTGCTTCTTCAAGGCAGCGTGAAGTGTAAATGAAATCAAAAGTGGGAAGTCTAGTTTGTTTCAGTGAAGCTATACCCCAGGCTGAACAGCTGATAAAAATATCAAAGCCTTTATTTTTCAGTGACATTCAGAGACATTTCATCGCCTTGCAAAACAGTGAACATTTTGTGCGGTGAAGGACTACAGGGAAGATTCTACAAGAACTTGATTCTGAGCATCTGGGCCCTGTGTAACAAGCACTCGCATGTTTTACTGACGCAGGTTGCAAACATTAGTGGCATTGATATATCGTCTGGGAAGGTATTGAATTGTGCACAGCAATGTATGTAGGGAATAATAAGTCCCAATTAGAGTCGTACAGCACAGAAGCAGGCCCTTCCACCCAATCATCCACGATGACCACCATGCCTCATCTAAGCCAGTCTCATCTACCCACATTTGGCCCATATTACTCTGAACCTTTCCTATCCAAATGTATTTTAAATTCAGGAATTAAAGATGAACTTTTAAAGAAGAACTTTTAAAATTAATCAGAATAAATATGGTCAAACAAGTCAGAACTCAATTTGAAAATAAAGAAGTTAAAAACTTTATGTAAATTTATAAACAAATATTGTGTATGAGAATTCATTAATTTGAAGGTTTTGAAATAGGAACCTCATTGGTTAAAGCTGGGAAGGCTCAGAGAAGATTTACGAGGATGTTGCCAGGATTCAGGGCCTGAGCTACAGGGAGGGGTTGGTTCGGCTGGGACTTTATTCCTGAGCGCAGGAGACTGAGGCACGACCTTGTAGAGGGATATGAAATCTAACGGGGAATAGGTAGGGTGAATGGGGCTTTATTTTGTGCAGAGAGCAGGGAATCAAGAACCAGAGAACACAGGTTTAAAGTGAGAGGGGAACGATTTAATGGCAACCGGAGGGGGAACAGCTTCAACACACAGGGTGGTGGGAACATGGAATGAGCTGCTAGAAGATGTAGTTGGGGCAGGTACCACAACAATATGTAAAATACATTTTGGCAGGTGCATGGATTGGAAAGGTTTCAAGGGATATGGGCCAAATGGGACTAGCTTTGTTCAGGCATCTTGTTGGGCATGGAGGAGTTGGGCCAAAGGATTTGTTTCTGCGTTCAATGATTCGTTCAATGTGACCTGATGAACTGTGAGTGTCAGTCGTGTGTCAAGCTCCCTTGAAGCTGCTCCTTCACTGGCATGATTGGAGCTGCTGAAACTGCTCCAGATCTTGTCTGTAGAGGGGACAGCAGCCGACCGATCGACAACCCGCTACCGGGACACAGGGAGCTGGAGCTCTGTCGCTTGACTCCATGAAGATCCAGGGCTGAGAGACTGTGGGGAGAAACTTTTAGGGAGTTTGGGTTCAGAGGGCCGTCCATGTGGACGGCCCTCTGAACTGATCGTATTTGTCAGTCAGTCAATTTTATTTGTATAGCACATTTAAAAACAACTCTAGTTTACCAAAGTGCTGTACATCCGTGCAGGTACTAACGTGCTACATACAATGATACATAGACCTAACAATACATACATAAACTATTTACAGCGCCCCCTCAGAGGACATCAAGAAATGTTTGGCAGTAGAAATAGGTTTTAAGTCTAGACTTAAAGGAGTCGATGGAGGGGGCAGTTCTGATGAGGAGAGGGATGCTGTTCCACAGTCTAGGTGCTGCAACCGCAAAAGCTTAAACCTGGACCGCGGGATGGTCAGTAGTCCCAAGTTGGCCGCCTGAAGGACCTGGAGGTAGAATGGTGGGTTGGAAGATTTTTGATATGGGTGGGGCAAGCCCGTTAATGGCTTTGTATACATATAGGAGGAGCTTGAAAATGATTCTGTACCGTACTGGGAGCCAGTGGAGAGAGGCCAAGATCGGGGTGATGTGGTCCCTTTTACGGGTGCCCATCAGAAGTCTCGCTGCGGTGTTTTGAACCAATTGCAGGCGGGACAGGGAAGATTGGCTGATGCCAGAATATAGGGAGTTGCAGTAATCAATGCGGGAGGAGATGAATGCGTGGATATTTTTTTCAAGGTCGTCGAATTGGAGGAATGGTTTGATTTTAGCTATAGTGCGAAGCTGTCAAATATCACGGCAAGGTTTTTGACAAGCGGTTTGAGTAAGGAGGTTAGGCTTCCAAAGCTGCCTGGTATCGTTTTGATGGAGTCCGAGGGGCTGAGTCGAATTACCTCAGACTTGCTCTCATTTAATTGGAGGAAGTTCTGCGCCACCCAACACTTTATATCCTCGAGGCAGTGCATGAGGCTGAGTAGATTTGATCAGTTGTTGGGTTTCGGGGGGAGATAGAGCAGTGTATCATTTGCATAGCAGTGGAAGGAAATGCCGTGCCTTTAAATTATTTGGCCCAGGGGGAACATATACAGGGAGAAGAGAATGGAGCCAAAGATGGAACCTTGTGGAACTCCATAGCAGACACTAGCTGGGGAGGAGAAAGAGTTTCCTATGTTTGTAGAGAAACTCCTACCTTTGAGGTAGGAGATGAACCAGCTCAGGGCAGTGCCATCAATACCAACCCCGTACTGGACGGTCAATTAGGACGGTGTGGTCCACTGTATCAAATGCTGCGCTGAGATCGAGAAGGCGCAGGATTGCACAGTCGCCGGAGTCAACGGTGAGCAGTAAGTCATTATGTACCTTCAACAAGGCAGACTCTGTGCTGTGGTGGGTCCTCAAATCTGATTGGAAAGTTTCCAGGATGGTATTTTGGTGTAGGGAAGGCATGTTGATTTAAAATTACCTTTTCAAGGACTTTTGAGAGGAAGGGCAGTTTGGAATAGGTCTGTAGTTACTAGGCAAGGTGGGGTCTAGGTTAGGTTTTTTTCAGGAGGGGCTGGACCACCGTGTGCTTGAAGCAGTTGGAACAGCGCCAGTGGCCAGAGAACTGTTGATGATAGGGAGGATGCTGGGACCGGCTATTACAAAGACATGCTTCAGAAGGGCAGAGGGGAAAACATCGAGGGGCTAGGTTGCAGGTTTCATGGTGAAGACCAGCTTTACAAGGGAGGGTAGAGTAACGGATTGGAAACAGCCTAATTTAGAAGAACAGATCAATGAGACAGCTAGGTCACGGGCGGGAGGGAAAATATTAGTTCTGATCTTCTCAACGTCACTGGTGAAAAATGTAGAAAATTCTTCGCACTTAGCAGGGGACCCAGCTAAGCTGGTACTTCAGTCTGACCCGCCCTGACAAAAGCTAAGTTCCAAAGTAGCAAACTCTAATCATACCGTTTAACCATCCTGGCCTCTTCCCGGAGCAGTGATTCGCTGGAACAGTAGTCTCGGGAATCCTCCATCCGCCAGAACTGGGGTCTTTTATTCAGTGAGAGAGAGACACCAGGAATTGAGGACAACCTGTCCACATCCCGTCCTATTTCAATATCACCCTCTGCCAGATAATCTCCCATTGAATCCCAGCCCCTATCCTCCCCGTCTCTCACGGTTCTGCAATTGGATGTAAAGATGCTCAAAGTTTGGAGCAAAATAAAAAATGCGAAAATGGGTGAAATTTATCTGTTAGAAATTGGACATCAAGAGGAAAAGTTTCCAGAGGGAATCATCAAATTAGTTAGATTGTTATTGTCATGTGTACAGAGGTACAGTGAAAAGCTTCATGGTTGTGTGCTGTCCAGTCAGCGGAAAGAGAGTGGGACGATTACTGGTTGGAATCAAGGACCTGCACTATGGGATGTTTTTTTTTGCTGAAGCCCAGTCAACATTACACCCGCTTCAAATTTACTCTCACAAGAACTGATCATTTCACATTTCACTGCTGGATCGCACCTTCTGATCATTCCTCGTACCATTGAAACGGTCAAAATTATGATAGATAATTCAGTTCAGTCACTCACGGCTGGTGGACTCACAGTCCAGTCACTCATGGCTGGTGGATTCACAGTTCAGTCATACACAGCTGGTGGACTCACAGTTCAATCACTCACGGCTGGTGGACTCACAGTTCACTCACTCACAGCTGGTGGACTCACAGTTCTGTCAATCAAAGGCTGGTGGACTCACAGTTCAGTCACTCATGGCTGGTGGACTCACAGTTCACTTCACTCACAACTAAGGCCGGTGTGGACTTCATCCATCACACACTCACAACAACATCCTCCATCATAAACAAACAGCACACACCTCCATCATACACACACACAGCCTCCACACAACACACACAACCACCCTCCATCACACGCACACACTACCCTACATCACACACACACCCGCCATCACAACTACACCACCCCAAAAAGGACCCTACAACACACAACACACCACACCCTACGATATACACACTACACCACACACCACACACACACACCATAGCACACACACACCCTATAGCCCTACACTCACCACACACTACACGCCACACACACCCTACATGACACACACAGACCTACACCCCACACACACACCACACACACACACACACACACACACACACACACACCACACACATAACACATCACACACACCATCACACACACCATCACACACACCCTCCATCACACACACACCCTGCATCTCACACACACCCTATAGCACACACACACACCCTATAGCACACACACACACACACCCTACAGCACACACACCTACACCCTCCATCCGGTAGGTGGCAGAGCATGGTGGCTGATTAGACAGAGAGCTCCGTACAGTCAGATAAATAAACCTCCCCTAAATTCAAAGTAAGCAAGTATTTAAGTTTTAATGAGTACAGTATGAGTGGGGGAGTCAAAACAAAGAGCAGAAAGTTGCAAGAAAAGATGCTAGAAAAGCAAGAAACAGAAGGTCAGGCCCGATGCGATACAGACGAAGCCAGAAACAAACAGGCTGGTGGAGGCGATGCAACATGAGGGAGGCCCTCCATGAAGGATTAAAAAGCATAAGTACACAACTCAGCAACTTGCAAAAATAATTAAAAGCAGACTTCACATCATTCAAAGATGGGGGGGGGGGGGCGATTTCAAGCGGGATATGAGAGACGAGCTGGCCGAATTTAAATATGAAATGAATCTTCAGATGGCAGCGAATGCACAAGCAATACAAGACCAAAAAAAACGGAAGAAGCCACCGCCCGAATAGAGGAGCTGGAAACATGGAGTGTCGCTGCAAGCACCATGCTCCAAGAAACAGTGAAAGGCCAGAAGTTACTTGCCGACAAATGGAACGATCTGGAGTCCAGATCCCGAAGAAATAATCTGCGGGTATACGGTGTACCAGAGGGTGTGGAAGGTAGCACAGTACCTCAGTTTGTAGAGAAACTGCACAGAAGTGAAATGTCAATCCCAGAAATAACAGATTTACAGATTCAACAAGCACACAGATCCCTGGCACAGAAACTAAGCCCCAGACCCCCTCCGAGATACATAATTGTCCACTTTCTCCAGTTTAAAGTTAAAGAGATGGTTCTCAAACAGGCATGGCAAAAGAAGATCCAACTTGGAGAACCAATGCTGTCTTTTGACCATGACTATACTACGCTGTAGTACAAAGACAACGATAGTGGGGGAGGGGGGGGGGGGGGGGGGGGGGGACAAGGCATACAAACATATCAAACGCTTCTTAAAAGAGGAAGGAATCCGCTTTCAGACACCATTTACCAAGATACGTATTCAGTGGGAGAGCAGACACCAAACCTACAACAACGCAAGGGAAGCCGTGCGAGAGCTACAACGGAGAGGCCATAAAGTGGAAGAGCTGCGGGGAGACATGGACATGTCACCACTGTGTGAACAACTCCACCAAATGGTGGCAGCTCGTCGAGAGACACGGTGAGTCAGAGACAGTCAGACGGGCATGGGAGCGCCTTCAAGAATTCCAATGAAAGACTCATGCTTGAACTGAGATATGATTATGAAGGTACGCACAGACATGGATAACACAGAGGCTTCCACCACAATATGTTAAAATACTGAGTTCTTATGGAATCCTAAGTTTATAAATATGAGTATAGATATGTATATTCATAGACAAATCTGTTTATAAGGCTGGTTCTAAAAATATCACCAGGCATCACAGACCTCATGTGAGTGTAATTAATGTTGATTTAATACAACTTTCTGTATCAGATAAATCCGACTGTTAGGGAGATTAGCAAAATATTAGAGCCAGAATGAATGGAGGGACCCATAGAGGGTTACCCCCCTTATCTAGGACAGGGCCCTTTCTTAGCGTTAGGCTTCCCCCCTCAATTTACAAAGGGAGTCTGGATCTATGGAGGAGAGAGAATAACCTTTTTTGGGAGTCCATATATGTTTTGATGTTTTGGTTTGTTTTGCCCGGTAAAACACCTTTGTTTGTTCATATGTTTTGGTTTGTTGTTCAGAATGGTTCTGGCGTTGAGTTGAGGGGATACTGTGAAATTAATCACACTAAATGTAATGATTCAATGTCAAGGACTTAAACTGATGTCTCTAAATGTTAATGGTTTGGGTAATCCAATTAAGAGGGCTAAAGTCATGACTAAATTGAAAAAAGTGAAGATGCATATTCTTTTCATACAAGAAACCCATTTATTGCGACAAGAGCATGGGAAGCTGAAAAGATTTGGATATAAAAACACATATTATAGCTCACATACTTGTAGTCATACATGAGGAGTGGCAATCTTGAGATCAAACTCACAGTGGACTCACAGTTCACTCACTCACGGCTGCTGGACTCACAGTCCAGTCACTCATGGCTGGTGGACTCACAGTTCACTCATTCATGGCTGGTGGACTCACAGTTCACTCACTCACAGCTGGTGGACTCATCCATCACACTCACAAACACACCCTCCATCACACACAATCACACATCATCCATCACACACAAACACACACCCGCCATCATACACACACACACAGCCTCCATCACTCACATACCCTCCATCACACACGCACACTCCATCCACACACACACACACACTCCATCACACACACACACCCTGCATCACACACCACTCCATCACACACACACACACACCCTGCATCACACACACACTCCATCACACACACCCTCCATCACAAACACACACTCCCTACATCACAGACACCCTCCATCGCACACACACACACCCTCCATCACACACACACACACACACCCTACATGACACACACACCCACACACCCTCCATCACACACACACCCTGCATCTTACACACACCCTATAGCACACACACCTACACCCTCCATCACACGCACAGTGTCCAGTGTCCAGTGTCCAGTGTCCAGTGACCTTTCCAACACTAATCTACTGCTCCAATGGTCTCAAAGTCATGCTGGGAAAAAGATCAACATCGACAACTGCTCACACGCATTGAGTACAAACATATATCCTTCTAACTAAAAAACTGAGAGTGTGAGAGTGTGAGCATGTGAGAACGAATGTGAGAGTGAGCGTAAGAGCATGTGTGAGAGGGAGTGTGAGAGGGAGTGTGAGAGGGAGTGTGAGAGTGAGTCTGAGTGTGTGTTTATTTGTTTGTGTGCGATCACATCTACCAAAGAAACAGGAAAGAGGTGGGAGCAGGATAAAACCTGTTATGTGATTAGTGGATACAGGGGAGAGGGTGATGGGTTGTGACATTGGTTAGAGGTGACAAGGAGACAAAATGAGAAGAGTGAAACGTAAAGCTGGAGGGGGGGATACGGGTGGAAGGGGATAGAGTGAAATATGAGACTGGTTTGGGAGGCGAGCCTACAGAGGGAAGGAGCAGAGTGACCAAGGTGTTGAGGGAAGTGTTCACACCAGGGTGAGGGGGTGTCAGGGAAAAAGAGGGGGTCCCCATCACCATTGGTGGGGGGGTGCAGGGAAGAGGGGAGGGGGGTTCCCATCACCAGGGTGGGTGGGTGCTGGGTGCAGAAAAAAGGGGGTTCCCATCACCAGTGTGCTGATTTCCCACCTCCATGCCATGTTTTCCTTTTATATCCGTCCCATGTCCCATTCACCCGTTTCTTTATAAACCCTACCTCTGGGCTTCAATCTCTTCCACACCTCTACCCTTCTTATCCAACATGTTTCATCACTTTCACCTCTGGCCTTTGTCACTTATTCCATCCATCTGCCAGTCATCCACCCTCACATGCCAGGCTTTGTCCCACCACCACTTGCCATCTTTCTCCCCCTACTCCATTCTGAAGGTTTCCAACCCAAAGCGCCATCTGTCTATTTCCCCCACAGATGCTGCCTGACCCTCAGAGCTCCACCAGAACTTCTTCTCAACATTCCAGCACCCTGAAATACAAGGAACATGACCACAAAGCAATTAGGAAAATACATTGTTAATCTTTCTCAAAGATGTATCCCCATTGACAACAAGGGCCTTATCTTCATACCATCTCCACAAAGACTAGTTATATAGGCTTGGTTATAACAAAACAAAAAGATCATTTTATTGATTGAAATCTCCTGACATCCTTGATCACACCCTCTATCACAAGCAGTACTTGGAACAGCAAGTTGATAAAGCCCATCTATCACAAACCATAGAAAACTGGGGACATTAGAAGATCTCCAAAGACCTTGGCTCATCAACCAGAAACAAGTAGAGTAACTGTAGCGGGAGAAACATCAGCAGGAGAGAAGATTCTACATTCACCTCAAAATATCAAACATTGGATGGACAGGGCCTGGAAAAATAACTCCAGGCCCAATGTTTAAGGTCAGTTTATCATCACATGTACCAGTTAAGGTACAGTGAAATTCAAATGTGTCTGCAGTAGTGAATCCTACAGGGTAGAAGTATTTTCATAATCAAACTGGCACAGCAACATGCCAGCTATATCAAAGACAACACTTCACATAAACAGTGAACCCTGACTGAGCTGCCCAATGCTGTAGCTCTTACTATGGGCATCAAACCCTGTGCACAAACAGGGACATGCAGTCAGTTCAAAATATTTAGAGAACTTGACAGACAGCCCAGACTCTACAACTGGAAGAAAACTTTGAATTAAATGAGTTAAGTCAGAGGAACAGCGATGGGGAAGGATTTTGCCCAAGGTCCTGCCAACATTTGGCTTAATGGGAAGAGAATGCCTAACCACAGAAGACACTTCCAGCAGCATGGGACACAGTCTTTGGAGATACGCAGTGGAAACTGAATGTCACCCCTTCACAGGGAGAGGAACAGGAAATAGATTGTGGCAGTTCCCACACTCAGACTAAACCAGATATAGATTCAGACTGACTATATAACTACAGCAGGGTGAACAGAAGGGGCAGGATTAGTAAATTGTAAACTTGAAACCGTGTCCACAAATATTAAACTACTTTCTCTTTGACAGACACAACTAGGGAATATAACTAGGTCTAAAAACAAAGAGCGGGAGGTACTCAGCAGATCAGGCAGCATCTTTGTCACCACAAAGTGAATGGACAAGCATCATTTAGATAAGGACCCTTGTTCAGATTGAAGATGTAGATGGGGAGAATGCTGAAGAAATGAGGTGGGCCAAACCCTTGCAACTGGTAGATGGATATAGGCACTTTGTACCTATCGAAGTTCTCGAGAGAGGCTGCCTGACCCACTAACGCACTCTGTGAAACATCACCTATCCATGTTCTTCACAGATGCTGCCTGACCCGATGATTTATTCCAGCACTCTGTGAAAGCACATACCAGTGGTCCCTGTTAAACACCTTCAAGTAGGCCCAGACCACAACTTTAGTGAATAAACCCTAGCAAGGAGGAGGGGCAATGTAATCTTTAAACTAAACTGGGCCCCAAACTGAGACAGGCTGAGCCCAATTAGAGAAAACAATTGTTAATCTTTCCCAAACATTCATCCAAACCAAAGCCCAAGAGAAGGTTCTAAACAGGGGCCTTACCTTTGTACCAACTCCATAACCATGTGAGATACGCTTTGTGCTCACAATCACTGCTCAAAGACCAAATCGTGGAAGCAAGAGATTCTTTATTTTACGAGTCTGCAGAACCGGGTGTCTCTCCAAGTCGAGACACGCCGAAGTCAGAGAAGTCATCCCCCTTTATACACACAATTTTACATTCAACCTCCCCTCCGGACTCTTCTCCAATCAGGGTCTGAGGTGCACAATCTGTAGGTACATCCCCCCAGTACCTCCCATATCATACATCGCATGTCCAGACATGTTCATGGTAATGAGCAGTTTCTTGACCAAGGATGTGTTGTAATATTAATTTATTCTATTAAGCATGCTCAGTTAGTCATGACCTACCCCAGTTTTACTCACCTCCAAGTGAACCCTCTCAGTTCTCCTATATCAGTACTAATGCTAAGCTAAAGTGAAAAGGGTCCCATCTATCACTCCATTCTACTGATAGGGATCTCTCTACATCACTCCCTTCTACCGCTATACAATGCTATTGCTTCTTACTCAAGGATGGGTCTGGTAACTTTTATACACAGCTGTGTCAGAACCCTCTCCCTGGCCCCTATCAGTTTGAATCCTCTTTAAAGCTCCTTACTATAATGGGGTTTAAGCACTTTATCCCTCACAACCATATTCACATAGACCAAGTTATATACAAAACAAACTAATGTCACGTTAGTGATTTGAAGTCTGCTGACATCCTCCTTCACACTGGACACCTAGAGAGGAAGAGATTCCAATTGAAATTAAATGTCATGAGAAACAGGATCAGCCATTGAAAGGATTGTAGTGAACCCTACAGGGTAGCAGAATACATTGACTACTGTAATTCACTGGCACAGCAACATGCCAGCTTTGTTGTAGGGCAGCACAGTGGCACAGCGGTAGAGTTGTTGCCTTACAGCGCCAGAGACACGGGTTCTGTACGGAGTTTGCACATTCTCCCAGTGACCAAGTGGCTTTCTCAGAGATCTTCACTTTCCTCCCACTATCCAAAGACGTGCAGGTTTGTAGGTTAATTGACTTGGTTTAAGTGTAACGTTGTACCTAGTATATGTAGGATAGTGTTAATGTGCAGGGATCGCTGGTCGATGAGGACTCGGTGGGCCAAAGGGCCCGTTTCCCAGCGCTGTGTCTCTAAATGTGAAACTTACCATGTCACATGAAGTGGTTCTCTCCCCCTCCAACACTGCCCCTGATACCGTGCCCTTTACCATGGACATTGAAACCCTGCGCACAAACAGATAGGAGCATACAGGCAGTTCAAATATCTGGAGAAACACACCATGACAAACCAGATACTACTTTAACTGACAAATAAATTCTTTGAATTAAATGAGACGTACAAGTAAAGGAACAGTAGTGAAGTTTGGCCCAGATTATGCAACATTTGGCAAAATGGAGAAGACAGTCTAACCCTGGCAGACTCTTCCAGCATCAGAGGACCCAGTCTTTGGAGACCCTGGGTGGAAACTAACACTAATTGGTCACCCCTTTAGAAAGGAGCAGAGAGGAGAGGAAACAGATTCTGGCAACAGACACAAACACACTAAACCAAATATAGATTTAGACCAATTCCAAACAAAGCTACAGTTGGGTGAATGGAAGGGGCAAGATTACTTAATTGTAATGAGTTAAAAACAAGTGTTATGAACATTAAACTACTTTCCCTGCAACAGCAGCCAACTAGGATTACTTTAACCAGGGAATGTAACCTGGTCCAAAACAAAGTGCTGGAGGTACTTGGCAGATCAGGCACCATCTACCCGACCACAAAGGGAATGGGCAGATGCTGTTGTTTCCTGTTGGGACCCTTTCAGGCTGCTGGAGTCGGGCAGAGAAAGTGGGAAAGAAGTGGGAGCAGGACAAAGCCTGTTATGTGACTAGTGGATACAGGGGAGAGGGTGATGGGATGTGACATTGGCTAGAGGTGACAAGGAGACAAAAGGTGCAACAGATGAGAAGAGTGAAACATAAAGCTGGGGGGGGGGGGGGGGCGATAAAGGTGGAAGGGGATAGAGTGAAATATGAGACTGGGTTGGGAGGTGAGCATACAGAGGGAAGGAGCAGAGTGACAAAGGTTTTGAGGGAAGTGTTCACACCAGGGTGGGGGTGCAGGGAAAGAGGGGGTTCCCATCACCAGGGTGGGTGGGGGTGCAGGAAAGACAGGGTTCACATCACCAGTATGCTGATTTCCCACCTCCATGGCACATTTCCCTTTTATCCCCTCCCATGTCCCATTCACCCATAAACCTCCCTCTGGCTTTATCTTCCACACCTCTCCCCTTCTTATCCAACATGTTTTATCACTTTCACCTCTGGCCTTTGTCACTTATTCCATCCATCTGCCAATCACCCACCCCCACATGCCAGGCTTTGTCCCACCCCCACTTTCCATCTTTCTCCCCCTACTCCAGTCTGTAGGTTTCCAACTCAAAATGCCATCTGTCCATTTCCCCACAGATGCTGCCTGCCCCTCATAGTTCCACCAGAACCTCTGCTCAACATTCCAGCACCCTGAAATACAAGGAACGTGACCACAAAGCAATTAGGAAAATACATTGTTCATCTTTCTCTAAGATTTATCTCCATTGAAGCCATGAGAGCGTCTAAACAAGGGCCTTATCTTCATACCATCTCCACAAAGACTAGGTTAGATAGGCTTGGTTATAGGAAAAAAACAGATCACTTTAATGATTGAAATCTCCTGACATCCTTGATCTCACCCTCTATCACAAGCAGTACTTGGAACAGCAAGTTGACAAAGCCCATCTATCACAAACCATAGAAAACTGGGGACATTAGAAGATCTCCAATGACCTTGGCTCATCAACCAGAAACAAGTAGAGTAATTGTAGAGGGGGAAACAGCAGCAGGCTAGAAGATTCTACATTCACCTCAAAATATCAAGCACTGGATGGACAGGGTCTGGAAAAATAACTCTAGGCCCAATGTTTCAAGGTCAGTTTATCGTCACATGTTCCAATTAAGGTACAGTGAAATTCAAATGTGTCTGCAGTAGTGAATCCTACAGGGTAGAAGAATACATTGACTATTTTCATAATCAAACTGGCACAGCAACATGCCAGCTATATCAAAGACAACACTTCACACAAACAGTGAACTCTGACTGAGCAGCACAATGCTGTAACTCTTACAATGGGCATCAAACCCTGTATACAAACAGTGAACTCCCAGAGTTGCCCACCAAAGCTGTACTCTTTACTATGGGCATCCTGCCCGACCTGCTGCGTTACTCCAGCACTCTGTGAAACGTCACCTATCTATGTTCTCCACAGATGCTGCCTGACCCTCACACCTTTGAGTAATGAGGAAGGGTTAGTTAGCAGTCTTGTTGTGCGGGGCCCCTTGGGCAAGAGTGATCATAATATGGTTAAGTTCTTCATTAGGATGGAGAGTGACATAATTAAGTCAGAAACAAGGGTTCTGAACTTAAACAAAGGTAACTTTGAAGGTGTGAGAAGTGAATTGGCCAAGATAGACTGGCAAGTGATTCTTAAAGGGTTGACAGTGGATGTGCAATGGAAGGTATTTAAAGACTGCATGGATGAACTACAACAATTGTTCATCCCAGTTTAGCAAAAGAATAAATCAGGGAAGGAAGTGCATCCATGGATAACAAGGGAAATCAGGGATCGTATAAAATCAAAAGATGAAGCACACAAATTAGCCAGAAAAAGCTGCCTACCAGAGGACTGGGAGAAATTCAGAGTTCAGCAGAGGAGGACAAAGGGCGTAATTAGGAAAGGGAAAATAGATTATGAAAGAAAACTGGCAGGGAACATAAAAACTGACTGCAAATGTTTTTATAGATATGTGAAGAGAAACAGATTAGTTAAAACAAATGTAGGTTCCTTGCAGTCAGACACAGGTGAATTGATCTTGGGGAACAAGGACATGGCAGACCAATTTAATAACTACTTTGGTTCTGTCTTCACTAAGGAACACATAAATAATCTGCTGGAAATAGCAGGGGACCGGGGGTCAAATAAGGTGGAGGAACTGAGTGAAATCCAGGTTAGCCGAGAAGTGGTGTTGGGTAAATTGAATGGATTAAAGGCCAATAAATCCCCAGGGCCAGATAGTCTGCATCCCAGAGTACTTAAGGAAGTAGCCACAGAAATAGTGGATGCATTAGTGATTAATTTTTCAAAACTCCTTAGATTCTGGAGTAGTTCCTGAGGATTGGAAGGAGGTAGCTAATGTAACCCCACTTTTTAAAAAAAGGAGGGAGAGAGAAAGTGGGGAATTACAGACCCAGTTAGTCTAACATCGGTAGTGGGGAAACTGCTAGAGTCAGTTATTAAAGATGGGTAGCAGCACATTTGGGAAAGTGGTGAAATCATTGGACAAAGTCAGCATGGATTTACAAAAGGTAAATCAATGTCTGATGAATCTTATAGAATTTTTTGAGGTGTAAACTAGCAGAGTGGATAATTGAGAACCAGTGGATGTGTTATATCTAGACTTTCAGAAGGCTTTCGACAAGGCCCCACATAAGAGATTAGTATACAAACTTAAAGCACACGGTATTGGGGGTTTAGTATTGATGTGGATAGAGAACTGGCTGGCAGACAGGAAGCAAAGGGTAGGAGTAAACGGGTCCTTTTCAGAATGGCAGGCAGTGACTAGTGGGGTACCGCAAGGCTCAGAGTGCTGGGGACCAGCAGCTATTTACAATATATATTAATGATTTGGACGAGGGAATGGAATGCAACATCTCCAAGTTTATGGATGAAATTAAGCTGGGGGGTAGTTTTAGGTGTGAGGAGGATGCTAGGAGGCTGCAAGGTGACTTGGATAGGCTGGGTGAGTGGGCAAATGCATGGCAGATGCAGTATAATGTGGATAAATGTGATGTTATCCACTTTGGTAGCAAAAACAGTAGTGTAGACTATTATCTTAATGGTGGCAAATTAGGAAAAGGGGAGATGCAACGAGACCTGGGTGTCATGGTACACCAGTCATTGAAAGTAGGCATGCAGGTGCCACAGGCAGTGAAGAAAGGAAATGGTATGTTAGCATTCATAGCGAAAGGATTTGAGTATAGGAGCAGGGAGGTTCTACTGCAGTTGTACAGGTTTTGGTGAGACCACACCTGGAGTATTGCGTACAGTTTTGGTCTCCAAATCTGAGAAAATACATTCTTGCCATAGAGGGGGTACAGAGAAGGTTCACCAGACTGATTCCTGGGATGTCAGGACTCATTCATAATGAGGAAAGACTGGATAGACTTGGCTTGTATTCGCTAGAATTTAGAAGACTGAGGGGGGGATCTTATAGAAACTTACAAAATTCTTAAGGGGTTGGATAGGCTAGATGCAGGAAGATTGTTCCCTGTGTTGGGGAGGTCCAGAACAAGGGGGTCACAGTCTAAGGATAAGGGGGAATTCCTTTAGGACCGAGATGAGGAAAACATTTTTCACACAGAGAGTGGTGAGTCTCTGGAATTATCTGCCACAGAAGGTAGTTGAGGCCAGTTCATTGTCTATATTTAGGAGGGAATTAGATGTGGCCCTTGTGGCTAAAGGGATCAGGGGGTATGGAGAGAAGGCAGGTACCCCGCAATTAAAATGTGGACAGTGGAAATGTTGGAGACATTTGCATTTGGAAAGAATCAGATTTGTCCTAATGGACAAATACGAACTCGTTGAACAGATATGGTCTCCATATACTGAATATTTGAAGGGGTAGCTGTTCTTGGCATCACAAGTCAATGGATACCCGGCAGGATTAGATGAAAATAATTCTTTTTTTTTGGATTTGTATGCATGTCTCTATTGATATCGTTTTTTGAAATTATGTTATTCACTATTGAGATGAATAATATATGCTATAATCTTTTTTTTTCTTTTCTTTTTTTCTTTTTTTCTCTTCTCTTTCTCTCCCTATATAATCAAAATTATTATTTAATCACCATTCTTATTGATTAAAATCTATTCTTTTCTTTCTAAAAAAATACTTTCTACTTTCTACTTTCTAAAAAATAGAAGTTTATAAGAATTATTTGTAACATCCGTATACTTATTGAAATAAGTTGGTTGTGTATTTGAAAAGTTGTTATACCTAATAAAAATATTATTTAAAAAAAAGAAGGCAGGTACAGGATACTGAGTTGGATGATCAGCCATGATCATATTGAATGGTGGTGCAGGCTCGAAGGGCTGAATGGCCTGCTCCTGCACCTATTTCTATGTTTCTATGACCCATTGATTTACTCCAGCACTTTGTGTCTTTTTTTGTAAACTAGCATCTGCAGTTCCTTGATTTTCATCCCAATCTTCCCTGGTTTCAGGGCTTTTACTAAGTTTGGCATCTGGGCAATGGGTTCGTTACGGGGAAAGGTCACAGAGCAATAAAGAACTATTTGCAGTAAAGAGCACAATATCTAATTTGTCGGCAGCGCTCCCAATGTGCTGTGAATGCATGTCACAGCTCGCTCCAATTCGTGGACAACACTCCCACCATGTGGTGATCCGCTGCCCTGCTGGCACGTCTAATTTGTGGTCAACACTCCCACCGTGTGGTTTAAGGAAGAATTGCAGATGCTGGCAAAATCGAAGGTTGACAAAAATGCTGGAGTAACTCAGCGGGTGAGGCAGCATCTGTGGAGGAAAAGGATGGGTGATATTTTGGATTAGAACCCTGCTAGTCCATCCCAAAATCTCTTGTTTCTCCAGAGATGCTGCCTGACCCACTGAGTTACTCCAGCAATGTGTCCATGTTTGGTATAAATCAGCATCGACAGGTCTTTGTTTCTACATTTTACATCAGCCTGATTTAATTTCATTTGTGATAAGGTTAGGGCATCATCACTTTAGTAAAGATACATCCTTTTATTGTGACACTGTGCCCTCTGGTCTGAGACTCTCCCACTAGTGGAAACATCCCTTTGAGCACAGAAACAGCACAATTCCAGTTGTTCCGGAAAAAAAACATTAAAACCCTGGACACTTCAAATTACACAATTAGAAGGAAAAGTCAGCAGAATTAATCAAAGAAGCAAACACAATTCAGGAGAAAGAGATAGTGTTCTCACTGACCTCATGACCTGGAGATATAGATCCACATCAGACACAAGAGGAGGCTCCCTGTCTCTACGCTGAGCACTGCTCCCATCCACAGCCCAGGACCACTGCTCCCATCCACAGTCCAGGAGCCCTGACACCCGCACTAATCTAGCATCTGTCTATCTCTGCCTTAAATATATCCACTGACTTGGGCCAAAATTTCTCGTTACCTATAGCAGATCATCACATGAAATAAATTAAAACAAACCACACAATAAACCATAATTTAACAACCACCACAGATTACATTCACCAAGCACCTTTAAAAACTCACTTTCTTAGTTCAATTAATCCTAAGGTCTTTTTCGATTTTTCCCCCCTACTTGATCCCCCTCTGTACTACAGCAGGCAAGCCAGGCCTATGTCACATCACCAGCCGCGGCCGAGCCACCGAATGCCTAGGCCGCCACCACCCGCGCCCCTCGCCCGCCAAACGGTAACAAACCACCGGCATTACAGCTCCCAGAATCAGGAACCACGGGGAAACAGCAACTAACTACAAAACTTTCATAAATATTCCGGAGCTCTTGAAAATGGAGCACCTCTGGAGAGCCAATCCGCACTGGCCGCCGTGAAGAGATCCCACTCTGTACTCTCTGCCTTATCTGATTTGCAATCCACTTCCTTCCCACTGTGCGAAATAAAATCCTCCCTCACTCTCCTACCAAAAGGAACTTCCTTTAATTCTGAGGCTGTGCCCTCTGGTCCTAGACTCTCCCCACGTAGTGGAAACATCCTCTCCACATCCACTCTATCCAGGTCCTTCACTGTTCTGATCCGTCTGAAGTTTCAAATGAGCCCCCCCCCCCCCCCCCCCCCCCCCACCCTCCTAATCTTCTAAACACCAGCAAGTACAGGCACAGCGCTGACAAACGCTCATCTTACGTTAACCCATTCATTCCTGGGATCGTTCTTGTAAACGCTAACTCTCTTGGCTTCCTGATGTTGAGGGATGGATTGTTATCCTGACAATAGGTGCAGGAGTTCAGGACAGAAGGTTCTACAATGTCTTTCCCATATTCTATCTCATCTTTGCTGCTCATGTGGCTGAAATAGTGTTCTGACCAGTGGACGGACATCTGGATCCCATTGGCCTGAGACCTGGCCACAAGTTGTGGGTGTCAAGGTCATGACCCTGATGGACATTGGTGTCAAGGGTCACGGTGGGGGGAATGTTCTGACCAATTCTAATGTCTGAGAAGAGAATAGTGATGATTTGTTAACTCATCGTGGCTGAAGCAGGTGGGCTCACTTCTGACTATACTTTACTGTGGACATTTAAACAGGAAAAGTAAACTTTCTTTATTAACAATGGATGACCCAGAGAAAGGAGAATGTTACTCTTGGAAGTTCATAGAGTCACAGCATGGAAACTGGCCTGGAAACACCCCAGCATGGAAACAGGCCCTTCCTTCAGACAAACCTGCCCACCCCGACCAACATGCCCCATCTACACTAGTCCCACCCCGACCAACATGCCCCATCTACACTCGTCCAACCTGCCCGCGTTTGGCCCATATCCATATAACCATATAACCATAAAACAATTACAGCACGGAAACAGGCCGTCTCGGCCCTTCCAGTCCGTGCCGACCATTTGTTTTCCCCTAGTCCCATCTACCTGCACTCAGACCATACCCCTCCATTCCCTTCACGTCCATATACCTATCCACCTTACTCTTAAATGTTAAAATCGATCCTGCCTCCACCACTTCTGCTGGAAGCTGATTCCACACAGCCACCACCCTCTGAGTAAAGAAGTTCCCCCTCACGTTTACCCCGAAACCTCTGCCCCTTAATTCTCATGTCATGCCCTCTTGTTTGAATCTTCCCTACCCTCAATGGAAAAACGTATCCACGTCAACTCTGTCTATCCCTTTCATCATTTTAAAACCTCAATCAAGTCCCCCCTTAACCTTCTGCGCTCCAAAGAATAAAGACCTAACTTGTTTCAACCTTTCTCTGTAACATAGTTGCTGGAACCCTGGCAACATTCTAGTAAATCTCCTCTGTACTCTCTCTATTTTTGTTGACATCCTTCCTATAATTAGGCAACCAAAATTGTACACCATACTCCAGAATTGGTCTTACCAATGCCTTGTACAATTTTAACATTACTTCCCAACTCCTATATTCAATGCTCTGATTTATAAAGGCCAGCACAAAGAAAACCAAAGGCTTTCTTTACCCACCCTAATCTACATGCGATTCCACTTTACCTTCAGGGAACTATGCACAGTTATTCCTAGATCCCTCTGTTCCACAGCATTCCTCAATTCCCTACCATTTACCTTGTACGTCCTATTTTGATTTGTCCTGCCAAGATGTAGCACTTCACACTTATCACCGCATTAAACTCCCATCTGCCATCTTTCAGCCCACTTTTCCAAATGGCCCAAATCTCTCTGTAGACTTTGAAAATCTACTTCATTATCCACAACACCACCTATCTTAGTATCATCTGCATACTTACTTATCCAATTTTCCACCCCATCATCCAGATCATTGATGTACATGACAAACAACAGTGGACCCAACACAGATCCCTGAGGCACCCCACTGGTCACCCGGCTTCCAACCTGACAAACAGCCATCCACCATTACTCTCTGACATCTCCCATTCAGCCACTGTTGAATCCATCTTTCTACTCCGCCATTAACACCCAAAGATGAACCTTCTTAACCAACCTTCCCATGGGAACCTTGTCAAAGGCCTTACTGAAATCCATATAGACAACATCCACTGCTTTACCCTAAATCATCAATTTCCCTAGTTACCCGCTTCAAAAAATTCAAGTTTTGTCAAAACATGACCTTCCAGGCACAAAATCCATGTTGACTGTTCCTGATCAGACCCTGTTTTATCCAGATGCTTATATATATTATCTCTAAGTATCCCTTTCCATTAATTTGCCCACCACTGACGTCTAACTAATAGGTCTATAAATTGCTAGGTTTATTCTTTGAACCCTTTTTAAACAATGGAACAACATGCGCAGTACGCCAATCCTCCGGCACTATTCCCGTTTCTAATGACATTTGAAATATTTCTGTCATAGCTCCTACTATTTCTACACTAACTTCCCTCAATGTCCTAGGGAATATCCTGTCAGGACCTGGAGACTTATCCACTTTTATATTTTTCAAAAGTGTCAGTACTTCCTCCTCTTTGAATCTCATAGTTTCCATAGCTACTCTACTTTTTCCCCTTAAATCACAGAGTTCAATATCCTTCTCCTTGGTGAATACCAAAGCAACCTCATATCTTCTTTTAGCCTTCCTAATTTCTTTCTTAAGATTCTTTTTACATTCTTTATACTCCTCTAGCACCTCATTTACTCCATGCCTCCTATAATTATTGTAGATATCTCTCTTTTTTTTAAAACAAGTGTCCAATTTCCCTTGAAAACCATGGCTCTTTCCAATTTTTACTATTTCCTTTCAACCTAACAGGGACATAAAGATTCTGTACTCTTACAATTTCCCCTTTAAATGTCCTCCATTTCTCTTCTACATCCTTCCCATGAAACAAAGTGTCCCAATTCACTCCTTTAAAATCCTTACGCATTCCCTCAAAATAGCCTTTCTCCAATCAAAAATCTCCACCCTAGGTCCAGTTCTGACTCTCGTCCATAATTATATTGAAACTAATGGTATTGTGAACACTAAAGGTCCCGAAGTGCTCACCAACGCATACCCTCCATCACCTGACCTGCCTCATTTCCTAACAGTGGTCCAGCACTGCCCCTTCTCTGTCGATACCTCTATGTACTGCTGCAAAAAACTATCCTGTACACATTTTACAAACTCCAAACCATCCAGCCCATTTACAGAATGTGTTTCCCAGTCTATTTTTGGAAAATTGAAATCTCCCACAATCACTACCTTGTGCTTACTACTAATATCTGCTATCTCCTTACATATTTGCTCTTCCAATTCACGCTCCCCATTTGGCGGTCTATAATACACCCCTAAAAGTGTTGCTATAGTTCCCACTTCTCAGTTCCACCAAATAGCTTCCCTAGACGAGCCCTCTAATCTATCCTGCCAAAGCACTGCTGTAATATCTTCTCTGACAACCCAATGCAAACACCCTCCCCCTCTGGTCCCTCCAATTCTATCAACACCTGAAGCAACGAAATCCTGGAATATTTAGTTTCCAATCACAGCCCACCTGCAACCATGTTTCACTGATTGCCACAACATCATATTTCCAGGTGTCAATCCAGGCTCTAAGTTCGTCCACCTTACTTACAATGCTCCTCGCATTAAAATATACACATTTTAGAAACCCACCATCCCTTATTCTCTTTCTATTATCTTTTTCATCTTTCTCGCCTACATTTTGGATCCGAGTGCTTCCCTTCTCTGCCTCTTGCCCCACACCCTGACCCCTAGCCAAACCTGTCCTATCTAAGTGTCTCTTAAATGTTGTGATAGTCTCTGCTTCAACTACCTCCTCCGGCAGCTCATTCCATACACCCACCACCCTCTGTGTGGAAACGTTGCCCCTCAGATTGACATTATTAATGTGAACCATTTGTGCACAACTCTGCTAGTGTGAGTAATAAATGAAATGATAGATAGCAAAAATACACAGTGGCGCAGCGGTAGAGTTGCTGCCTCACAGCGCCAGAGACCCGGGTTCCATCCTGAATACAGGTGCTCTCTGTATGGAGTTTGCACGTTCTCCCCGTGACCTGCGTGGGTTTTCTCCGGGTGCTCCTGTTTCCTTCCACATTCCAAAGACCTGCTGGTTTGTAGGTTAATTGGCTTCTGTAAATTGTCCCTAATGTGTGTAGGATGGGGCTAGTGTACGGGGTGATCACGGGTCGGCGATGACTCGTGGGGCTGAAGGGCCTGTTTCCGCGCAGTATCTCTAAAATCTAAACAATACCCGGAGACTTGGCCTCCACCACCTTCTGTGGCAACGAATTCCACAGATTCACCACCCTCCGGCTAAAGAAATTCCTCCTCATCTCCTTTATAAAGGCATGGGTGGGAAAGGCAGAGAGGGTGAGGGCATGTGGGACTAGCTTTGATAGGCATGGCTGTGTGTTTCTGTGCTGTGGGACTGACGGGGCTCAACAGGGTAGTAGTTTGATGCTTCAGCCTGCAGCAACCCAGGAGAACGGTGTTTCAGATGCTTCATTAGTTTGTTGTTCTGCACATCGATCGGGAGGCGATGAAATCGCCCGTTCACACGCAGCCGCCAGAACAAACAGTGTACATACAGTATCCAGTGCAGAACAGTGCAAGATTGTTTTGCAGAAAGCCCGAGGTAGCACGGACGAGAGGGGCTGTCCGTGTGGAGTTTGCTCGCTTCCCCCTCCGTGGTGGACTGGATGTGGGGCAGGGCAGGGGAGGCAAGCTCTGCCTTCCAAGCCTCAATCCAAGCTCAGCCTTCCTCCCATGCATCCTAGCCCCGACAGGCCAAGTGACGCTGCCCTCCTCCCCAGACAACCGAGGGGAAAAACACAGACAAAACCTCTTTCAACCACCCAAATCCCTCAGGGAATGCCCCCGTCCTGTCTTTGAAATCAAGCCGTCACAATTCTGCATGATCAGTCAGCATTATCCTTTGTTTAATATATAGACGTAAGCTGATCAAGTTCAAGTTGGAATTTATTGTCACATGCACCAATTAAGGTACAGTGATATTTGAGTTACCGTACAGCCATACTGAGTAAAAAGCAACAAGACACACAGCCACATAAAATAAAATCTAACATAAACATCCACCACAGCGGAATCCACATTCCTCACTGTGATGGAAGGTAATAAAGTTCAATCATCTTCCCCTTTTGTTCACCCATGGTCAGGGCTGTTGAACCCTCTGCAGTCGCCGCTCACTGCCGACAAACTACATAAAAGTCCCTTTAAACTTCCATGACCCAAAGACATCCTCATGAAGAAGGCCTATGCTTGGACAGCTATCCAGCCAGAAGGTGCAAAAGCATTGCGGGAGTTTGCGATATTTCTTAGAAGTATGAAAGAAATGACTACCCTCTTAGACCACATGCAAGAAATGAATGTTGTTTGCAATATGAAAATGATCACTCTAAAACTGCCCTATAGACTCAGAGAAATGATAAAGCTGGTCTGTTAGAGGAAAATGAGAATCGAGAGGCCATGCTTCCTGATCTGGGGAACTTAGAAAAGGAAGTACGGTTCATGTCAAATTTACGCTATGGGAGTATTCAAGATCCTAAACCAATCGCAACTGTCAAAGTTTCTACCTGTACTAAAACAAAAGGAAGATCAGGACCTAAGGGAAGTAGTCTTGATTCCACTGTAAATACCTACAGAAACGAAAGGCCAAAAGGAAGAAGATACATCTACTGTTAAGCCAAGATGGTTCTGCTTGTCGTCCAGCGAGAAGACAGAGGAATGACAAAGAGATGGCCCACGAGGGGAGGGGGGGGGGCTGTCAATGACCGGTCAGCTCGGACCTTGCATCCCATCCCATGAATGGACACCACATTCTTGACAGGGCCAAGGAGAGCTTGTAATAGGAACACTTCCCCATCCGTTTCTCACCACGGATGGATGACCTGCTGAGTTCCACCGGCACTTTGGAGGGGAATGGACAGGCGACGTGTCGGGTCTGGACCCTTCTTTGGACTGATGGAGTCGGGGGAGAAAGCTGGAAAAAAGAGATGTGGTTGGGACAGACTCTAGGACTTGATTATGAGGGGGGAGTCTCCTTAATTTGGAGAATTCAATGTTCATGTAATTGGGCTGTAAGCTATGAGGTGCTGTTCCTCCAGTTTGCGTGTCACCTCACTCTTGGAATGGAGGAGGCCCAGGACAGAAAGGTCAGTGTGGGAGTGGGAAGGGGAGTTAAAATGGTTGGCAACAGGGAGATCCAGCAGGCCTTGGAGGACTGAGTGCCAGTGTAGAGTGAAATGCATGCCTAGTCCTGATACAACAGACATTAGACAAGAGACAATAGGTGCAGGAGTTGGCCATTCAATGTGACCATGGCTGATCACCCACAATCAGTACCCCATTCCTGCCTTCTCCCCATATCCCCCGACTCTGCTATTTTTAAGACCCCTATCTAGCTCTCGCCTGAAAATATCCAGAGAACCAGCCTCCACCGCCCTCTGAATCGGAGAATTCCACAGACTCACAACTCACTGTGTGAATAAGTGTTTCCTTGTCTCTGTTCTAAATGGCTTACCCCTAAATGGCCTCTGGTTCTGGACCTCCCCCAACATAGGAACATGTTTCCTGCCTCTAGCGTGTCCAAACCCTTAATAATCCTCCATGTTTCAATAAGATCCCCTCTCATCCTTCTAAACTCCAGAGTGTACAAGCCCAGCCGCTCCATTCTGCAGCATATGACTTCCGCCATTCCGGGAATTAAATTTGTGAACCTACGCTGGGCTCCCTCAATAGCAAGAATGTCCTTCCTCAAATTTGGAGTCCAAAACTGAACACAATACTCCAGGTGTAGTCTCACCAGGGCCCTGTACAACTGCAGAAGGACCGCTTTGCTCCTAAACTCAACTGCTCTTGTTATGAAGACCAACATGCCATTTGCTTTCTTCACTGCCTGCTGTACCTGCATGCTTACTTTCAGTCACTGATGAACAAGGACACCCAGATCCCATTGTACCTCCGCATTTCCCAACTTGACAGCATTTAGATAATAATCTGCCTTCCTGTTTCTGCTACAAAAGTGGATAACCTCACATTTATCCACATTAAACTGCATCTGCCCACGCACCCAACCTGTCCAAGTCACCCTGCATTGTCAGAGCATCGTCATCACAGTTCACACTGCCACCCAGCTTTGTCGCATCTGCAAATTTGCTAATGTTACTTTTAAATCTATTCATTGATGCATAAGGTAAATATCTGCAGTCCCAACACTGAGCCTTGTGGCACCTCACTGCCTGCCATTCTGAAAGGGATCCGTTAATCCCTACTCTTTGTTTCCTGTCTGCCAACCAATTTTCTATCCATGTCAGCACTCTACCCCCAATACCATATGCCCTAAATTTGCCCACTAATCTCCCACGTGGAACCTTATCAAATGCTTTCTGAAAGTCCTGGTAAACTACATCCACTGGCTCTCCTTTTTCCATTTTCCGAGTTACAGTTAGTCAAGATTTCCCCTTTGCAAATCCATGCTGACTCGGACCGATCATGTTACTGCTATCCAAATATGCGGCTATTTCATCTTTTATAATTTACTCCAGCATCTTCCCCACCACTGATGTCACGCTAACTGGTATAATTCCCTGTTTTCTCTCTCCCGCCTTTCTTAATCCACAGCAACTGATCCTGAATCTATGGAACATTGGAAAAAGATCACCAATGCGTCCACGATTTCTAGAGCCACTTCCTTAAGTACCCTGGGATGCAGACCATCAGGCCATGGGGATTTATCAGCCTTCAGTCCCATCAGTCTACCCAACACCATTTTCTCCCTAATGTGGATTTCCTTCACTTCCTCCATCACCCCAGATCCTCTGGCCACTAGTACACCAGGAAGATTGTTTGTGTGCTCCTTAGTGAAGACGGATCCAAAGTACCTGTTCAACTCATCTGCCATTTTCTTGTTCCCCATAATGAATTCACCTTTTTCAGTCTTCAAGAGTCCAACTTTAGTCTTAACTAATATTTTCCTTTTCATATACGTAAAGGAACAGCAGATGCCGGTTTACAAAGAGAGACACAATCTCCTGGAGTAACAAAGAGAGGCCCACAGAAGCCGTTGGAAGAGAAGGAGGGGGAGGAGCAACACCCGACCGGTAAGATTTAAAATCCAGCGCGGGGCTTGTTTTTTCAGAGGCCCACAGGAGCCGTAGGGTAAGCAGCTGATTGGTGGGAAGTGGACTAGGGTAAGCAGCTGATTAGCAGTCAGATTCCAGCAGTTTGTTGTGTACTTTATATTGTGTTGCTATTGTATCCTGTGTAAGGGGGCAGTATGAAGGCCAGGGCAGTGTACTGTTCTGGATGTCAGATGTGGGAGGTCAGGGAATCTGATAGCCCTCCAGCCGTCCACATCTGCACCAGGTGTGTTGAGATGGGGCTCCTAAAGGACTGTGTTAGGAACCTGGAGCAGCAGCTCGATGACTTCCATCTCCTCAGGGAGAGCGAGGAGGTAATAGAGAGGAGCTACAGGGAGGTAGTCACTCCCAGACCACAGGAGGCAGACAAGTGGGTCACGGTTAGGAAGGGGCAGAGGCAGGGGCTAGAGAGTACCCCTGTGACCGTACACCTGGAAAATAGGTACTCAGGTTTGAGTACGATTGGAGGGGACAGCCTAGCTGGGGGCACCAACAGCGGCCGGGCCTCCGGCACAGAGACCGTCCCTGATGCTCAGAAGGGTAGCAAAAAGAGGAGGGCAATTGTAATAGGGGACTCTATAGTTAGGGGGTCGGATAGGCGATTCTGTAGACGCAGGCGGGGAGACCCAGATGGTAGTTTTGCCTCCCTGGTGCCCAGGGTCTCCCATGTGTCAGAACGTGTACAAAGATTCTGATAAGGGAGGTAGAGGAGGTTGGACCTGATGTATGTGGTACACATAGGTACCAATGACATAGGCAGAAAAAGTGATGAGGTCCTGAAGGGAATTTTAGGGAGTTTGGGGGGAAAGTTAGGGAAAGGACCAAAAGGGTAACGATTTCAGGATTTACTGCATGTGCCGCGTGACATGAGAGTAGGAATGGAATGAGGTGGAGGATAAATGCGTGCTGAGGGACTGGTGCAGTGGGCAGGGATTCAAGTTTCTTGATCACTGGGACCGTCTTTTGGTGAAAGGCATGATCTGTACACAAAGGACGGGTTGCACTTGAACCCGAGGGGACCAATAACCTGGCAGGGAGATTTGCAAAGGCTACTGGGGGACTTTAAAACTAGAAAGGCTGGGGGGGAGGGACTCGGGTAGAGGGGCTAGGGGTCAGGGTGTGGGGCAAGAGGCAGAGAAGGAAAGCACTCGGATCCAAAATGTAGGCGAGAAAGATGAAAAAAAGATAATAGACAGAGAATAAGGGATGTGGGTTTCTAAAATGTGTATATTTTAATGCTAGAGCATTGTAAGTAAGGTGGATGAACTTAGAGCCAGGATTGAAACACTTGGAAATATGATGTTGTGGCAATCATGAAACATGGTTGCAGGAGGGCTGTGATTGGAAACTAAATATTCCAGGATTTCGTTGCTTCAGGTGTGATATAATTGGAGGGTCCAGAGGGGGAGGTGTTGCATTGGTTGTCAGAGAAGATATAACAGCAGTGCTTTGGCAGGATAGATTAGAGGGCTCGTCTAGGGAGGCTATTTGGGTGGAACTGAGAAGTGGGAACGGTGTAGCAACACTTTTAGGGGTGTACTATAGACCAAGGAGAAGGATATTGAACTCTGTGAGTTAAGGGGAAAAAGTAGAGTAGCTATGGAAACTATGAGATTCAAAGAGGAGGAAGTACTGACACTTTTGAAAAATATAAAAGTGGATAAGTCTCCAGGTCCTGACAGGATATTCCCTAGGACATTGAGGGAAGTTAGTGTAGAAATAGCAGGAGCTATGACAGAAATATTTCAAATGTCATTAGTAACAGGAATAGTGCCGGAGGATTGGCTACTGAGCATGTTTTCCATTGTTTTAAAAAGGGTTCAAAGAATAAACCTAGCAATTATCTAGACCTATTAGTTTGACGTCAGTGGTGGGCAAATTAATGGAAAGGATACTTAGAAATAATATATATAAGCATCTGGATAAACAGGGTCTGATCAGGAACATCACAACATGGATTTGTGCCTGGAAGGTCATGTATTGACAAACCTTCTTGAATTTTTTGAAGCGGTAACTAGGGAAATTGTTGAGGGGTAAAGCAGTGGATGTTTCTAAATATGGATTTCAGTAAGGCCTTTGACAAGGTTCCCCATGAAGGTTGGTTAAGAAGGTTCAATCTTTGGGTGTTAATGGCGGAAGTAGCAAGATGGATTCAACAGTGGCTGAAATGGGAGATGTCAGAGAGTAATGGTGGATGGCTGTTTGTCAGGTGGAGCCGGTGACCAGTGGGGTGCCTCAGGGATCTGTGTTGGGTCCACTGTTGTTTTGTCATGTACATCAATGATCTGGATGATGGGGTGGAAAAATTGGATAAGTAAGTATGCAAGATGATACTAAGCATAGGTGGTGTTGTGGATAATGAAGTAGATTTTCAAAGTCTACAGAGAGATTTGGGCCATTTGGAAAAGTGGGCTGAAAGATGGCAGATGGAGTTTAAATGCTGTTAAGTGTGAAGTGCTACATCTTGGCAGGACAAATCAAAATAGGAAGTACATGGTAAATGGTAGGGAATTGAGGAATGCTGTGGAACAGAGGGATCTAGGAATAACTGTGCATAGTTCCCTGAAGTGAATCGCAAGTAATAGGTGGTAAAGAAAGCCTTTTGGTTTGCTGGCCTTTATAAATCAAGCATTGAAAATAGGAGTAGGGAAGTAATGTTAAAATTGTACAAGGCATTGATAAGACCAATTCTGGAGTATGGTGTACAATTTTGGTCGCCTAGTTATAGGAAGGATGTCAACAAAATAGAGAGAGTACAGAGGAGATTTATTAGAATGTGCCAGGGTTCCAGCAACTATGTTAACAGAGAAAGGTTGAACAAGTTAGGTCTTTATTCTTTGGAGCGCAGAAGGTTAAAGGGGGGGACTTGATTGAGGTCTTTAAAATGATGAAAGGGATAGACAGAGTTGACGTGATACGTTTTTTCCCATTGAGGGTAGGAAGATTCAAACAAGAGGCATGACATGAGAATTAAGGGACAGAAAGTTTCGGGGTAACGTGAGGGGGAACTTCTTTACTCAGAGGGTGGTGGCTGTGTGGAATGAGCTTCCAGCAGTGGTGGAGGCAGGATCGATTTTAACATTTAAGACTAAAGTGGATAGGTATATGGACGTGAAGGGAATGGAGGGGTATGGTCTAAGTGCAGGTAGATGGGACTAGGGGAAAACAAATGGTCGGCACGGACTGGAAGGGCCGAGAGGGCCTGTTTCCGTGCTGTAATTGTAAAATAAAATATATTTTTTTTTTAAATAAAATAAATAAATAAATAAAAACTTGCACATCTGGAGAGCGTGGACAGGCAACATTCTAGATCAGGACCCTTCTTCAGACTGCTTGGTGTGGGGGGTGGAGAAAGTTGGAAAGAAGTGGTGGGAGTGGTCGCCTTAGATTGCTTTCCCTCTGCAGATGCGGCCTGACCCACTGAGTTCCTCCACCGCTTTAGAGGGAATGGACAGACGACGTTTTGAGTCAGGACCCTTCTTCAGACTGAGTGGAGAGGGTGGGGGGAGGAAGCTGTAAAAGAGAGATGGGGGCTGAACAAAGCCTGGCAAGTGATAGGGTGGACACAAAAAGCTGGAATAACTCAGCGGGACAGGCAGCATCTCTAGAGAGAAGGAATGGGTAATGTTTCAGGTTGAGACCCTTCTTCAGAAGTGATAGGTGGATATAGGTGAGGGAGACACAAGATACTGCGGATGCTGGAATCTTGCATAGAACATAATTTAGTTCGATGCACAGAATCTCTTGCCCAGAGTGGGGGAATCGAGGACCAGAGGACATGGGTTCAAGTGGAAGGGGAAAAGATTTAAAAGGAAATGGAGGGATAACTTTTTCACACAGAGGGTGGTGGGAGTATGGAACAAACTGTCAGAGGAGGTAGTTGAGGCTGTGACTATCCCACGAAACAGTCAGACAGTTACATGGATAGGAATTTTGGAGGGATATGGACCAAACACAGGCAGGTGGGACTAGTGTAGCTGGGACATGTTGGTCAGTGGATGCAAGTTGGGCTGAAGGGCCTGTTTCCCCACTGTATCACTCTATGACTAACACAAAGTGCTGGGGTAATTCACGGTCAGGCAGCATCTCTGGAGAAACACAATAGGTGACAATTTCAGAGTGCAGGAGTAATTCAGTGGGACAGGCAGCATCTGTGGCGTGACGTGTCTCTCTCCACAATCTGCATGGGGTGACGCGGGTTTCGGGGGGGGACCTCAAGTCACGGTCGACGCGTGAAAGTGATCTCATCGAACTGGGCAACACCAATACACCGCGAGACAACAGACTCCCTACCAGCATTTTGTGTCAGAGCATCTAAACAGAGCCTATCCAACACCAACACTCAAGCCGCCTGCCCGTGGTCTGCTTCCGTGGACACTCTTGGCTGTAGCAGCTGCTCGACGCTGGTGGCGAGCGTGCAACCCCGGCTCTTGTCGCCTGCTGGTCATGAGGAGCGGGCAGGTGAAGGAGTGCTGGCCGGTGTGGACTCCGTCAGTGCTCCTGCAGGTGGTCAAGCTGGGTGAAACCCTTGCCACACTCAGCGCACACAAAGGGTCATCTCTCCGAGTGCGTATCCGCTACCCAGCTCTAGGTGCGGAGCCCTCCGCACGACGTCTCGTCCGCTCGCCTATCGGACGCTGGACCATCTTCATACACGTGCACACAGTTACCCTGTTTTCCATGGGCGTGGCGGATCACCTAACCCCGCGGACAGCTCTAGGGCACTCCACTATTTCACTCGCCGCTTTCCATCACACCTAGCGTTCTTCCCGTATCCTCGGTCCTCACGTAAGCTGCCTAAAACTCTTGCAACCCCCGCGAGCTGTCAATCTCCTCACCGCAGTATGGGCAGTCATAGGGTGTGCACGCGCTGGTGATACAGGGCGTGGGAGGCCATGGGAAACCGTTCTCCACACACCGGGCTGTGGATGGGACGGTCGTCGGTGTGGGTGCGCTGGTGGGACAGCAGCTTGGAGGGGCAGGTGAAGTCCTTTCCGCAGTGGGCGCAGGCGTAGGGACGCTCACCTGTGTGGGTGCGCTGGTGCTCCAGCAGGTGAATGGACTGGGTGAAGCGCTTACCGCACTGGGCGCAGGTGTAGGGGCACTCACCAGTGTGGGTGCGCTGGTGGGACAGCAGCTTGCTGCAGCTGGTGAAGCACTTGCCGCACTGGGCTCAGGTGTACGGGCACTCGCCGGTGTGGATGCGCTGATGGGACAGCAGGCTGTCAGAGAGAGTAAACCCCTTGCCGCACTGGGCTCAGGTGTACCGGCACTTGCCGGTGTGGGTGCGCTGGTGGGACAGCAGCCTGGGGGAGCTAGTGAAGCTCTTGCCGCACTGGGTGCAGGTGTAGGGGCGCTCGCCGGTGTGGGTGCGCTGGTGCACCAGCAGCTTGGTGGAGCTGGTGAAGCCCTTGCCGCAGTAGCTGCAGGTGTAGGGACGCTCCCCAGTGTGGGTGCGCAGGTGCACCTGCAGAATGCTGGAGCAGATGAAGCCCTTGCCGCAGTAGCTGCAGGTGTAGGGGCGCTCGCCGGTGTGGATGCGCTGGTGCACCAGCAGGGTGCCGGAGCGGGTGAAGCCTTTGCCGCAATGGGTGCAGGTGAAGGGGCGCTCGCCGGTGTGGGTGCGCTGGTGCTCTAGCAGCTTGCTGGAGCAGATGAAGTCCTTGCCGCAGTAGCTGCAGGTGTAGGGTCGCTCGCCGGTGTGGCTGCGCTGGTGCACCAGCAGGGTGCCGGAGCGGGTGAAACCCTTGCCGCACTGGGCGCAGGTGTAGGGGCGCTCCCCGGTGTGCACACGCCTGTGCACCTTCAGGTCCGGTGACGACTTGAAGCCTTTGCCGCAGTCGGAGCAGGTGAAGGGCGACTCACTGCTGTGCACCAGCCGGTGCTCGTGCAGCTTCGACAACTGGGCAAAGTTCTTGCCGCAGGTGGAGCAGCCATAGGGCTTCTCGCCCGTGTGCACCCCCGGTGTCCTCATCATTTTGTTCCGCCGTTCTTGAAGCTCTTGCCGCAGGCAGAGCAGGTGAAGGGCCTCTCTCCGCCGGAAGTGCCACGCGGCTGGTGCTGTAGCAGGTTGCTGTAGCGGGAGAACTCTTGCCGCACTCCGAGCAGTCGAAGGGCGTTCACCCGGTCGCGTCTTTCACCCCTGCGTTGAGGTGGGAGCTCTGAGGTCACACTCCCGCAGCTCTTCGGCGCAGACGTCTGCCAGGTCCTTGCCGCCCGGGATCACTGCGTCCTTCTGAAGCGCACTCATAAAACAGGACTTCTCCTTGTTGTGCCCCGTCATGTGATTCTCTCATCCAGACAGAACACTGGGGGGTGGGGGGGCTCACCGGCACCCTGGCCGCCCTCAATGGCCACTCACGTCCCCGTCTGTCTGTCCACAGCAACGGCTCCTAAACCCTGCAGAAAGGGAACACAGAGGGTCAACAAGCTGGCAAACAGGATATTACTAGCATATATTGGGTGCATTTATGGCGGAGGAAACCATAATTCTGCACGGCACAGTGGCACAGCAGTACAGTTGCTGCCTCACCGCCAGAGACCTGGGTAGGATCCTGACTACGGGTGCTGTCTGTGTGGAGTTTCTATGTTCTCTCCTTGACCTGCGTGGATTTTTACTCTGGGTGCTCCGGTTTCCTCCAACATTTCAAAGACATTCAGGGTTGTAGATTAATCAGACTCTGCAAAATTGTTACATTTTCCATAACGTGTGTAGGATAGTGTTAGTGTACGGTGTGATTGCTGGTCGGCGCGGACTCTTTCGGCCGAAAGACCCGTTCCCGCGCTGCATCTCTAAACTAAACCAAGGAAGGGCCTCGACCCAGAATGCCATCCATTCATTCTCTCCACAGATGCTGCCTGACCCGCTGAGTTACTCCAGCACTTTGTGTCTATCTTCTCGACAGACGCTGCCTGACCTGCTGAGTTACTCCAGCACTTTGTCCTAGATTCATAGAGTGACACAGCATTGGAAAGAGGCTCTTCGGCCCAACTCGTACTTACACTCCTAGATCCCTCGGCTCCAAACATTTCCCCAGCGCCCCGACATTCATTGAAGACCCTGCCCTGGTTTCTTCCTAAACTGCAACACCCTCCCCACCCCCAAACAATGTGACCTCCTCCCTGTGGCTCCCTGCGGCTCCCCGCCTCTTACCCCTGCCGCCTCCTGGTCCTTATACCCCTTTTCCTCCCTCCACCCTGCCCACCCCCCAAACAATGCGAACACAACCCCCCCCCCCCCAACCCGGCTCCCTACCCCCTTCCTCGGCTCACTCTCTGTCTCACTCTGTCTCTCTGTCACCAGGTCGGGGCGGGACCGGGTCAGTGCGGGTTCGGCTTCACCTTTACTCCAGACCAGGTCTGTCTCCCCCCGGCCCGGCCCCGCGCTCTCTCTCCATCTCTCGCTCAGGCCCAGCCTCACACGGCTGCCCCCGCCCCCCGCCGGGAGGACCATCTGCGATCCCTCTCCCTCTCTCACCCGGTGTCCGGGTCCGGGTCAGCGCGGCTTCACCTCACGTCACCCGCCGCGTCACCAGCCCCGACCCCGCCCCCGCCCCCCCGCCCCCCCTCTCTCTCTCTCCCCAGGCGGTTGGAGCGCACGCGGGAACACGATGAAGCGCCGCTGAGACCCCGACCATGGTGAGAGAGAGCACGCACCCCCCCTTCCCCCCCCCCTTCATCCCCCCCACCCCTCTCACCCCCCACCACCCCCAAGCTCACTTCCCTTGTAAAGACATTCATCCCCCTCACCACCCCCCCCTTCACAACACCCCTCCCCCCTATCAATCCTCCTCAACCCCCTCACCTTCACCCTCCTCAATCCCCCTCAACCACCCTCACCCCCCTCATCCACCCATCTCACCCCTTCACACCCTAACTCAACCCCCCTCATCCTCCCCCTAACGCTCAACCCTCCCTCCCTCACCACCACCCCCTCACACTCCTCACCCCGTCCTCAGCCCCTCATCCTCCCCCCATTCACCCCTCACCTCACCTCACCCTCACACTCCCCCCTCACCTCACCCTCGGGCCCCTCACCACCTCCCCCCTCACTCCCCCCCGCCCTCACCCCACCCCCATCACCCCCACACTCTCTCCCCCTCAACCTCCCCCCCTCATCGTCTCCCCCTCACCCTCCCCCTTCACAGTCCCCCCTAACCCCCCTCACACTCCCTACTCCCCCCCTCACCCTCAGCCCCGTCACCACACCCCCTCACACTCCCCCCCTCAACCTCACCCTCCCTCCCCACACCCTCCCCCCCTTCACAGTCCCCCCCCCAACCCCCCTCAAACCCCCCCTCACCCTCGCCCCTCATCCTTCCCTCCTCACCCTCCCCCCCCTCACCATCCACCACTCATGCCTCCCCCCCTCACCCTCCCTCCCCACCCCCTCACCAACTCCTCCCCCTCCCCCTCACACTCCCCCTGCCTCTCCTCCTCCCTCCCCCTGCTCACCCCTCCCCCCCCCCACAACCCCTCAACCTCTCACCCTCCCCCCCCTCACGCCGCCCGCCCTCAGGCCCAGCCTCGCTCGGCTCCCCCCGCCGGCCCGCCCCCCGCCCGCCTGGAGGACCATCTGCGATCCCCTCTCCTCTTCCTCTCCCTCTCCCTCTCCCTCTCCCTCTCCTCCCCTCTCTCCCTCTCTCCCCTCATTCCCTCTCCCTCTCCCTCTCTTCACGTCTCTCACCCGGTGTCCGGTCCGGATCAGCGCGGCTTCACCTTCCATCTTGTCCCAGACCAGCTTTACGCGCGCTGGCGGTCGCCGCTCACGTCTCACCACCACGCCGACGTCAACCGATCCGCGTCACCCCGCCCCGACCCCGCCCCCTCTCTCTCTCCAGGCGGTTGGAGCGCGCGCGGGAACACGATGAAGCGCCGCTGAGGAACCCCGACCCTGGTGAGAGAGAGAGCACGCGCCCCCCCTCACCCCCCTTCAATCCCCCCCCTCACCCCCCCATCACAACCCCCTTCACACACCCCCTCACCCCCCCTCATCCCCTTCATCCTCCACACCCCCTTCATCCTCCTCACCCCCCTTCACCCCACACCCTCACCCTCTCACCCCCCCTTCACCCCCCTCACCCGCCTCATCCCCCCCCTCACCCTCCACCCATCTCACCCCCCTCACACTCTACCCCCCTCATCCTCCCCCCACGCTCACCCTCCCCCATCCCTCCCCTCCACCATCCCCCCACCACCCATCCTGCACCTTTCACCTCAAGCACACTCTCTGCCACCTCCCTCATCCTCCCCCGTCCTCAGCACTCCATACCTCCTCATCCACCCCCACCTCCCCCACATCCTCCCCCTCCCTCCTCACCCCCTCCTCCCCCTCAATCACTACCCAGCCACATCCAGCTTTCCTCCTCATCACCCTCCCTCCGATCTACCCTCACCCCCTCACCCCTCACCCTCCCCCCGCGCACCCTCTCACTTCTCACCCTTCCCACTCAGTTAGTTTCTGCAGTCCATACAACAAGAAAAAAACCAAGACACAACATCAATTTACACAAACATCCATCACTAGGAAGCTCCTCACTGTGAAGGAAGGCAAGTCCCGATTCAGAGTAAAAGACCTGGCGGGCCGATGGTACGTAAGTCCCGCGGTCCCCCACCCCCCCCCCATTAAGGCCGCGAGGGATGTAATGCCCGCACTCCAGGTCATTTTCCACCCTGCACACTCGGGCGGGAGAAGTTGCCCGCCGCGGGAGCTCCGAAAAGCGGTCTCCCACCCGGACCATGCGAGCTGCCCGAAGTCACCGTGCACCGGCTGGAGTCCCCCGAAACTCCGGGGTCGGGTAAGCAGCAGCGTGCCACCACAGCTCACCCGTTCTAAACCTCGGCCAGCCTCACGATGGTATTAGTCTGCAAGGCTCCGCGACTGGGAGCCCCAGGTCCGTTAGGAGGCTGCTGACAACTAAGCTATGGCCCCAACAACATGGAGACCCGACAGAGGAAAGGTCAACGTCCCTCTCGTACACGGAAAAGAAATTTAAAAATTTCCCCCACCCCGCCACGCCGCCCCCACACATACCCAGCTAGAAAAAAACACTATAACACAGTCACCCACTCACCGCCCCATACCCCTCACCGTTCCCCCCTTACAACTCCCCCTCTCACACCCCTCACCCCTTACCCCCTCACACTCACCCTCCACCCCACACTCCCCTCAACCCACCCACCCCCGCACACTCCCCCACTCACCCCTCACCTTCGCCCTTCGGCCCTCCGCCCCCCCCCCACCCTCACTCCCCCCCCTCCCCCTCGATCAGGCACTCCCTCCCTCCCCCCACCCACTCCCCTCACCCCCCCTCAGCCTCACCCACACTCCCCTCCCCCCTCGACAAACACCCCACATCCCTCCCACCCTCCCCCCCACACGTCACAGTCTTAACACCCCCCCCTCACCCTCCCCCCTCACCCTCACGCCCTCCCTAGCCCACTCAGCCTCCCTCCCCTCCCACTCACCCTCACCCACCTCACACTCACCCCCCCCTCGTCCTCACAACCCCCTCAACCCTCCCCCGTCCCTCCCTCCCCCCCACAGCCCCCCCTCCCCCCACGCACACTCAACCCCGTCACTCTCCCCCCCCACACTCACGCACACTCCAATCACCCTTCCCCCTCAACCTCACACCACCCCCCCCACCCTACTTCCCCCTCACTCTCCACCCCCCATCGTTCTCGTTCAACCCTACACCCCCCCCTCCCTCCCCCTCAGCCTCCCCTCACCCCCCAGCACTCACCCCACCCCCCCCTCACCCTCTCTCCACTCCCTTCACCACGCTCACTCCCGCTCACCCCTCACCCTCCAACCCTACCCTCACCCCCCCTCCCCCTACCCCCTCACCTCCCTCACACTCTCCCCTCATCCCTCCCTCCCCCTCACTCTCCCCCGACTCTCCTCTCCCCTCACCAAACCCCCCAACACTTATCCCCCCTCACCTCACCCTCGGCCCGCACACTGTCCCCCATTCACCCTCACCCCCTCAAACTCTCACCCACAACCCTTCCCGCCCCCTCCTCACACTCCCCCCCTTCCTCCCCGCTCTCACACTCCCCCAGCCCCCCCCCCCACCCTCACACTATTTCCCCCCCTCACCCTCCACCCTCACCCTCACACTCCCCCATCATCACACTCCCTCACCTCACCCCTCACCCTCACACTCCCCCCTCACACCTCTCCCTCACCTCACCCCCCCCCCCCGTCACCTCACCTCACAACTCCGCACCTCACCCTCACACTCTCCTACCCCTCAACACCACACACTCAACATCACTCATTTCAAAAACCACAAAAAACACAAACGAGGTATACTAGACTCACCAAAAACAACAAACAACGCGCAAGGCAACCTCACCCTCGGCCCCTTCACCACCTCCCCTCACTCCCCCCCTCAACTTCCCCCCCCTCACCCACCCCATCACCCCCCTCACACTCCCCCCTCACTCTCTCCCCTCACAACCTCCCCCCCTTATCCTTCCCTCCCCTCACCCTCCCCCTTCACAGTCCCCCCTAACCCCTCACACTCCACTCACCCCGTAACCCCTCACACTCCCCCCTCAAAAGACACCTCAGCCCCTCCACCACCCGCCCCCTCAACCACCATCCTCACACTCCCCGCCTCAACCTCACCCTCCCTCCCCCACAAACCCACCCCCTTCACAGTCCCCCCTAACCCCCTCAAACCCCCCTCACCCTCGCCCGCTCATCCTTGCCCTCCCCCTCAAACCCTCCCCCCCTCAATACCATCCACCTCTCATCCTCCCCCCTCACGCCTCCACCCCACCCCCCTCACCCCCTCCTCCCCCTCCCCTCCTCTCCCCTCCCCCCTCACGCATCCACCTCTCATCCTCCCCCCACTACTCCTCCTCCCCACCCCACACCACCCCCTCACCCCCACCCTCCCCCCCTCCCCCCTCACACTCCCTCTCCTCCCCCTCACTCACCCCCCTCACCGGCCCCCTGCTCACCACCCCCCCCCCTCACCTCTCATCTCAACCCTCCCCCACCCCTCACACCCCACACCCTCCCCACCCTCCCCCCACACTCAACCCTCACCCCCCCTCACACCCTCCCCACCCTCCCCCCTCACCCTCACGCCCTCACGCGAACGCAACGCCCTCATCCCTAGACCCCCCTAGGTAGCCTAAGCCCAAGCCCCCGCAGCATCAAAAAACCCAAAAACACATCCAAACAAAAACAGACGCGGGGAGGGGGGGGGGGGGGGGGCGAGGGGTTTTGGGGCAGGGGGGGGGGGGGGGGGGGGGGGGGGTGGGTGGGAGGTGGGGGGGCGGGGGGGGGGTGAGGGGGTGGTGGGTGGGGGGGGGTGGGAGGGGGTGGGGATCGGGTATTGGAGGCAGAGCGTGGGAGGTGGGAGTGTGGGAGGTGGGTGGTGGGGGGGGTATGGGGGGGGGTGGGTGAGGGGAGGGGGGGGGGGTGAGGGTGTGTGTGTGTGTGGTGTTGGGGGAGTGGGTGGTGGGGGGTGCTGAGGGGGGGGGAGGGTGGGGTGTGGTTGAGGGCGCGGTAGCCCATGGGGGTGACGCGGGTGGGGGCTGGTCTGGGTGCTAGAGGGATGGGGGTGGTGTGGCGGGAGGGGGGGGTGATGGGGTGGGGAGGGATGAGTGTCGATGGGGTGAAGGGGGTGGGGGATGGGGGGAGGGGGAGGGGGTGGGTGGCGGGTGTTGGTGGGGGGTGGATGGTGGATGGTGAGGGGGGGAGGGTGGAGGAAGGATGTGGCAGAGGTGGTGGGCGAGGTTGAGGAGGTTAGGGACCTGATGCGGAAGGGCGGCACCGGGGGGGGGTGGGTGGGTGTGGGAGGAGGTGGGTGGTGGGGGGAGGGCGGTGCGTGCGGGCAGAGGCGCTGTGGGCGGCAGTGGTCGGCAGCTAGGGGGTTCGGGGACTGTGTAGAGGCGTAAGCGGCGGGGACTGCTGATGGGGGTGGTGGTGGGGGAGACGAGGGGCGGAGGGGGGAGGGGAGAGAGTGACCGGGGAGTGGGGGTGGGCGGTGGGGGTACGCGCGTGGTTGGGGTGGGGGGGTGGAGGGGGTGGTGTGAGGGCCCGAGGGTGAAGGTGTCTGGGGGGTTGGGTCGAGGTGGGGGGTGGGGGGTGGGTTGGGGGCGGGGGGGGGGGGGTGGGAGGGACTCACGGCTGGGGGTTGGCCGCAGGGTGTGGGTGAGTGCGGAAAGTGAGGCGGGGGAGTGTGAGGGTGGAGCCGGGGGAGGGGAGCGGGGGGGAGTGTGATGGGGCTGGTCGAGCGGTGTCTGAGGGGTAGCCGCTACCGGGGGGGGGGGGGTGGTTCTGCCGGGTTGGGGGTGCGGGTGAGGGGGAGGGGGTGTAGGTCATGGGGACATGAGGGACAGCTGGGGTAGCGGTAGGGGTGGGGGGGGGATGTGGGGTGGGCGGTAGAGGTTGAGCCAGGGAGAGCGGTACATCGGTGGGCGGGAGGGGGTGGGGGGAGATGGTGGGGCGGGTGAGGGGAGGGAGGGGGGGTGAGGTCTGGTGGGGTGAGGGTGAGCGGAGTGACGTCGTGGGCTGAAGGGAGCAGGACGGAGGGGTGAGGGGGGGTGTAGGGTGAGTGTGGGGGGGGAACACGCGGGCTGAGGGGAGGGCTGAGAGCGCGGAGCGGCAGCGAGAGGAACGCATGGGGCGCGAGCAGTCTAGCAGGGGAGGTTTGGGGGGGTGGGGGGGGGGGGGTGTGTGAGGGGTGTATGGGGTTGGCGTGGGGGGGGGGGTGGGTGGGGGGTGTGGGAGGGGGTGAGTGTGCGAGGAGTTTCGGGAGGCTGGGGGGGGGTGGGAGGGACGGGGGAGGGCTGACGCTGGGGTGAAGAGGGGGAGCGGGGTGTGCGGGGGGGGGGGAGGGTGAATGGGGTAGGGAGGGGAATTAGGCTGGCGGGGGGGGGGGGGGGGGGGGGGGGGGGGGGGGGGGGGGGGGGTCGGAGGTCTGTATCACCTCCCCTAGCCCCCTCAGGCCTCCCCTCCCTCACCCTCACCCCCCCTCGCCCTCACCCCCCCCACCCTCCCCCCCTCCCTCCCCCTATTCACCCTCATCCCCTCCCTCCCCCCACAGCTCCCCTCACCCTCACCCCGCACACTCACCCCTCACTCTCCCCCCCACACTCACCCCCTCACCCTTCCCCCTCCACCTCACACTCCCCCCCACCCAATCTCCCCCTCACTCTCCCCCATCCTTCCCCTCCTCACGGGCCCCACCTCACCCCCCTCCCTCCCCCTCACCTCCCCCCTCCCCCCCACACTCACCCATCTCACCCTCACCGCCCCTCACCCTCTCACCCCCTCCCCCGTTCACGACCACCTCACACCTGCTCACCCCTCACCCTCCAACCCTCAACCCCCTCTCCCCCCGCCCTCCCCCCCTCACTCCCTCACACACTCACCCCACACCCTCTCCCCCCTCACTCTCCCACTCCGCCCCGCCTCTCCCGACTCCCTCACCACACCCCAACACGTCCCACACAAGCTAATCAATCTAAAATGGGGGTTCTATTATATAAATATAGTTGGGGGGGGTG
>CM069139.1:411753-441969 GCA_035221665.1 Okamejei kenojei
TTACTTTTACAGTAGTGGCAAGTTTTTCCAAAGTGGGCAGTGCTCGCACAGAATTTCGGGTGTGAAGCTAATCGCAATATACGACAGTTATGAACCAGCCCCGGGTGTGGTGCGGCATCATGAAAATACCGATTCCACTTCTGAGAGATGCGCCTACCCTTCGGCAAATTCACAGTCGAAAACATAAAGGATCTGTTTACGAAAAGACCCTACCATAATAAGCGAGCGATGGTTTTGTTTGTAAAAAAAAACTAAAATAAATCAGCAAAAGGGTCGGAGCACGGTGGCTCAATATCCCACATCTGACACCATGTTAATGATTAACCAAACTAACACACATGGTAAAAGATCAGCCTTATTCCCACAAGTATCCGGAACAGTTAAACGCCAGCCATTCTCATTCAGCTCAAGCTTGTGTTGTGTGAGTGTGTGTGTGTGTGTGTGTGTGTGTGTGTGTTGAGAGAGAGAGAAGGCTAATGTAAAGCTGTGTGGTACTCATAATTCCATGTAAACGGTGGCATGCACATATGTGTAGTGGAGATTATAATGATGGCATGGATCAATAAGGATTAATGTACAAACACTCACTTTCATTATCTCTATCTTCGCTTTGGCAACCGCCAACTTTGTGGCTATTTCCAGGTTTTCTTTTCGTCGCCTCATCTCTTCTTCATGTTGCCCCTCAATCTCTGCTCATCACTGTTCTTCTTGTCACCTCATCTCTCCTTTCAGCTGTTCTTCTTGTCGCTTCAAACTCATGTTTCATCACCAAGTATTCGATTCTATTTGAGAGTGCCGCTAGATCAACTTTCAACTTCCATCAAGCAGAGGCCCTGATGCTGAAATTGTTATAGAACCAGATTTATGTCCTTTACTATCTTGTGGTGTAATCACCTCTTCCATTCCAGCAACCTTTTTGCGTAGACTTTCAAAGTTGAGTACTAGTTTGTGGTTATAATGGTCAGATAACCACATTCCATCCTCTTCCATGAAATCAACAAATATCTTTCATCACCATTTTCTTTTTCCCACCACTGGGTGTCTTTCACGTTCCTTCCTGAGGCAACTGAGAACACAGCAGTACATTTGTTTCTCACCAACGTCATGTCAGGGGTTGAATAGTTGAACGAGATTCATTCAGGATAGCAAACTTGGGCCATATCGCTTCTTCTAGATACCTTGGGCCTCACGTTCCACCATCTTGAGCTCCACTATTCAACGTGCTCCATCTAGCTCCGTGGAATATAACAGATCTTGGCAATTGCCACATCTGGAATTTTGCCAAACAGGGTGGGTCCTTCATTTGCTTCAGGTTCACCATTGATAAACAATGTAGAATTTTCTAAAACATCAGTATAAGAAATCGAATAACAAACTGACATTCAGACAACATCCATAATGTTTTCAAGTAAAAGAATGACTTCAGTTAAGAAAGAATTGTATTATCTTGACTTCAAAACAACTCATGACATCACCTGGATCACTCCAGAATGGCTATCGATCAGCTTCTTGGCTTCTTTCCAATCTTTAGCAGAACAAAACCATCCTCCAACTCTTCAGAAGCCAATCAAAGAAAAAAAAAAAAAAAAAATAAAACACATTACAGCTTCTGAATTCAGCATAGAACAATAGTTGTTCTACACATGATTCTTGGCAGTGGCAAGGTGCTATAGACCCTGCACGGGAAGGTAGACGCTCCCGTCCCCATGAGTCCCTCTCTTCGGGCCGAATGGGGCTCGTCACCTGGAAGGCAGCCATCTAGGAAAGGAAAACTCTGAATTAAAACCTCCACTGCCTTGTGCATATCCAGTCCTGGAAAAGTTTCCCAGAGTAAACCTTAAGAAAATCCGGGAGTCGACGCCCCCCTAAGGCAGTTCGCGGTTTTCTTCTACAACCTCGCCTTCAGCACTGCGATGGCGCTGGTGCCAAACTGTAAACAGACCTGCTGTTCCTTTGAGCAAACATTGACTTAAGGGGGGGGGGACGTGCTGCATGGGCCAAACAGCCGGTCCCTCCATAGACATCCGCCCAGGCTTGCATTCCAACCAGGATGCATCACCCATGGGTCAGTCATACTGAGAGGCCTACCACTACAACTACTACTACTACAACACTCACTTCTTCCTTGCTGTCGTGTGGCGAGTCAGAGCCTAAAGTCGTTTGGAAACAACTTGTTCGATTTGATCTTCCATCTGTGGCATGTCGAGTTGATTGCAGAGTCAAATAGGGGACTCACGTGAAGGTTTGCAATCTTCCACCCCCAACTACTTCACGATTCCGTGTTAAAGTCTTCCTTCCCTTAGATTAAGGCACAATGAATCTTGAAGCCTGCTGGCTGAGATCTATTTTCTACCAGTTTCTCTTCCATAGGAACCAGTCTTCAGTTCATCTTCTGTACTAATGTTCAGGCTGTAATCTCTCTCCATAATCCAGCCCAATTTCTGTCCCTCTTCTACCACCTCCGGTCGTAAAGGTCAGCTTTCGACTCGAATATAGTGGCAGATTATTAATTGTTTCAAGGAAATTGCTGCTCCAGCCACTAGAGAAGAATACGGGCATGTATACAGCGTCGTTGTAACGAAATGGGAGCTCTCCATGAGACTTCAAAGCCGTAGAAAGATAAATCAATCAACACACAGTCTCTTTATTAATAGTTTCTTTAATTGTTCAAAGTAAAACAGTAAGATATTCATCCAAACCTCTTCTGATAAGTACAATTTAACCTTAGTCCAAACTCCAGCATGGGCTTCTTTCTTCTTCTGGCTATTTCTTTTAGACCTGCATCCCGATGAGGAGAGTGATGCACAGGCCAAAGTGTCATCGTCCAGGTCAATCAGACCTCATTCAACTATTCGGTGCCGGTGTTTGGGGCAACCTGGTGACTATGTGCTCCATCCAACTGTGTTGGGTGTGTTGGGTCCCCACGCACGCATGAGGCACTGTCCACGAGGCCCCACCTCTTTCATCGCTACTTCCATAGTGTCCGATGCTTGTCCTCAAATGGTTGAGGGTTGGCCACGCTTTCCCCCCCCCCCCCCCCCCCCCCCCCGTTCGGCAAGGTCCTGGCAAGGACGTCCCAATTAATGGTGTAGCCAAGATGTTCCGCTGACTTCCCACTGGTCTCTCCATCTATTTCTTAAACACAGCCGGAGTTGTGCAGATCAGCTCTTGTGCATGCGTGGCAAAGGGGTGGCCGTGACTTGAGGCGTACACTTCGTGGTGGTTTTTCTCTGTGACGACCTGAATGGAAAAAACATAGAACCAAGAAATTTATGTGCAGGAGTAGCCATTCAGCCTTCGAGCCTGCACCGCGCCATTCAATATAAATGGCTGATCATCCACTCAGTATCCCGAACCTCCTCCTCCCCAACCCTACTGATCCCCTTAGCCACAAGGGCCACATCCAACTCACTCTTAAATATAGCCAATGAACTGGCCCCAACAAACCCTCTGAGGCAGAGAGTTTCCAGAACTAACCACGCTCTGTGTGAAAAAAGTCTTTCTCATCTTCGTCTTAAAGGATTTCCCCCTTATCCTAAGCTGTGCCCCCTTGTCCTGGACTTCCGTTCCCCCAACATCGGGAACAAATCTTCCGGCATCTAGCCGTCCCAACCCCGTAAGAATTTTGGTAAGTTTCTATAAGATCCCTCTAATCTCCTAATACCAGGAGTATAAACCGAGTCTATCCATCTTTCTTCATAAGACAGTCCAGACATCCCAGAATCAGTCTGGTGAAACCTTCTCTGCACTCCCTCATATGGGCAAAAAAGTCCTTCCTCAGATTTGGAGACCAAAACTGTACCAATACTCCAGGTGTGGTCTTCACCAAGAACCGCTGCACAACTGAAGTAGAAGCTCCCTGCTCCTGTACTCAAATCCTTTGCTATGAAAGCTAACATACATACCATTCCGCTTTTTTCACTGCCAGCTGCCAACCTTAAAGCCTACTTACAATGACTACTGTGATAAACCCAAGACACCCAGGTCCTCGCTGCCCTCTCCCCTTTCTAATCGGCCACCATTAAATAATAGTCCCTGCTTTACCCTGTTTTGCCACCAAAGTGGATAACCTCACATTATCCCTTATACTGGCATCTGCCAAACATTTCATCCACTCACCCAGCCTATCCAAGTCACCTTGCAGTCTCCTAGCATCCTTCCTCCCCAGCGAACACTGCCCCCCCAGCTTATGTCATCCGCAAACTGGAGATATAGCCTTCAAATTCCCTCTTCCGATATCATTATATATATTGTAAATAGCAGGGTCCCAGCACTGAGCCCTGCGGTACCACACCTCCACTAGTCACTGGCTGCCTGCCATTTGTGAAAAGGACCCCGTTTACTCCTACTCATAGCTTCCTGTTATGCCACCATTTCTCTATCCACATCAATACGAACCCCTAATACCATATGCTTTAAGTTAGTATACTAAATCTCTTATGTGGGACCCTTTGTCGAAAGCCTTCTGGAAGTCCAGATATACCACATCCCCTGTTCCCCCTTACCACCTACTAGTTACAATCCCTCGAAAACTTCCACAAGATTCGTCAGACAATAATTACCTTTCGTAAATCCATGACTGTCTTTCCAATATTCACCACTTTCTAAATGTGCTGCTAATCCCACCCACCTTATAATAACTGACTCTAAGCATCTTCCTCCCCACTACCGATTAGACTAACTGTTCTGTAATACCCCGATTTTCTCTCTCCCTCCCTTCTTAAAAGAGGGGTTACATTTGCTACCCGCCAATCCTCAGGAACAACTCTCCAGAATCAAAAGAGATTTCGAAAGATTATCACTAATGCATCCACTATTTCCCTGAGCTACTTCTTCTTAAGTCCTCTGGATGCGCCTAAACTGCCCTGGGATTTATTCGGCCTTTAATCATTCCTAATATACCCAACACCAATTCCCGACTGACCTGGGAATTTCACTCAATCCTCCTTTGACCCACAGGTCCCCCTGCTATTTCCGGCAGTTTCTTTATGTCTTCCATAGTGAAGACGGAACCAAAGTATTATTCAATTGGTCCACCATATCCTTGTTTCCCCCATGACAACTTCACCTGTTTCTGACTGCAAGGGACCCTACATTTGTTTTAAACTAACCTCCCTTTCCTTCACAAATATCTATAAAAACTTTTGCAGTCAGTTTTTATGTTCCCTGCCAGTTTTCTTTCATAACTATTTTTCCTATTTCCTAATTAAGAGCCCTTTTGTCCTCCTCTGCTGGTCTCACTGAATTTCTCCCCACTCCTCGGTATGCTGCTTTTTCTGGCACTTTTTGTACGCATCATACTTTGCTTGATACTATCCCTGATTTCCCATGTTCTCCACGGATGGCACTACCTTCCCCGAATTATTCCTTTTGCCAAACTGGGATGAACAATTTTTGTAGTTCAACCATGCTGTCCTTTTAAATTTCTTCATTGTATATCCACCGTCCACCCTTTTTAGACTATTGCCAGTTCACTCTTGGCCAATCACGTCTCATACCCTCAAATGTACCTTCTTTAAGTCAAACCATTGTTTCTGAATTAACAATGTCACTCTCCATCCTAATGAAGATCTCAACCATATTCTGGTCACTCTTTGCCCAAAGGGGGCCGTACAACAAAGACGCCTTATAAAACAACCCCCGTCCCTCATTACTCAAAACCCAGTCTAAAATATAGCTGCTTACCTCTCGTTGGTTCCACGACATTTGATTAGATAACTATCCCCGCATACATTCCAAAAAATCCTCTTCCTCAGCACCACCTGCCCAATTTGATTTACCCAATCTATATGTAGATTGAAGTGCACCCATTAAAACCGTTTAGCCCTTTGTCCACAACACGCATTTCTAATTTCCCTGTTTGATACCATACCCAACTTCTCTGCTACTGTTAGGTGGCCTTTAAACAACACACCCACCAGCTTTTCTGCCCCTTAGGTTTGTAGCCTCACCCATACCGCTTCCACATCCCCCAGTACTGACCTTCCTTTCCATTGAGTAATCTACTCTCAAACCAGCAACGCTACCCCACCTCCTTTTCATTTCTCTCTATCCCTCCTGAATATTTGAAATATCCCTGGATGTTATCCAGCTCCCAGCCACGTCACCCTGAGCCATGTCTCCGTATCCCAACTAGATCATAAACAATAATATCTATCTCACATTCAACTCGTCCACCTATTACGAATACTCCTTGCATTGAGACACAAAGCCTTCCAGCTTTGTATTTTACAACGCACTTACCCATTATACAAATTTTTCTGAAAAGTGGCCCTATTTTGATTTTTGCTTGGCCCTGTTTGTCTGCCTGCCAATTTTACTTTTCAACCTTGCTACCTAATGCTTATACTCTCATTTTACAACACCCACCTGCCTCTCTGGCTCTTTAACCCATCCCCCTGCCACATTAGTTTTAAATCCTCCCCCGACAGCACTAGCAAACACTCCCCCAAGAACAATGGTTCCTATTCCCATTCCAGAATGCAAACCTTCCTGTTTGTACCGGTCCCACCTCCCCCAAAACTGGTCCCAGTGCCCTAAAAAATTTAATCCCCCCCCCTTGCACCACTTTTTCCAATCCACGTAATTCATTTTTCATTATCCTTCCTATTTCTACTCGACTGGCCCGTGGTACTGTAGTAATCCGAGATTACTACCTTTGAGGTCCCTACTTTTAAGTTTATCTCCTACTCCCCCTAAATTAACCTTGTAGGACTCATCCCTTTTTTTACCTATATCGTATGGTGCCAACATGCTCCACGACAACTGGCTGTTCCACCTCCCCCCTCCAGAATGTTTCTGCAGCGTTCATGACATCTCCCTGAACCTTTGCACCAGGGAGGCCAACATACCATCCTGGAGTCTCGTTTGCGGCCGCAGAAACGCCTATCTATTCCCCTGACAATTGAATCCATCCCCTATTACTATTGCCCTTCCCCTCTTTTTTTCCCCCCCTCATGTGCTGCAGAGCCACCCATGGTGCCCATGAACTTGGCTGCTGCCTGCATTCCCCAGATGAGCCATCTCCCTCAACAGTATCCAAAATGGTGGTATACCTGTTTAGGAGGGAGAACCGCAGGGGACTACTCCTGCACTACCTGCCTACTGCTTTGCTCTATTGGCCACCCGTTCCCTTTTTGTCCTCTTACCTTTTGCCTGCGGTGTGATCAACTCACTGTACGTGCTATCCACGACTTTCTCCGCATCGTGGAGCTCCAGATGAATCCAGCCGCAGTTCCAATCGCTCAATGCGGTCTGCCAGGAGCTGCAGCTGGACACACTTCCTGCAAACGTAGTCACCAGGGACACCGACCATCTCCCTGATCTCCCACATGTTGCAGGCTGAACAAACCACGGGGCCAATCTCTACTGCCATACCTTACTCCCAAATTACTCGGGATTATTAAATATTAAAAAAACACAAAAACTTATCCTTTAAAACTTTACTACTAAATACTGAATCCTTAACTCCCAGAGTCCCTAACTCCCAGAATCCCTAACTCCCAGAAGGCAGAAATGTAAAATTGTAAACACCCGGGGTTGCACCCAATCAGCTGCTATCCTCGGGTCCTCTTCCACCATCAGCGGCTTCCTCAAAAAAACCCCACTTCTCCAAATGGAATGTTACGGATTTGGGTAAGCCTCTGAAAAAACAAGCCCCGCGCTGGATTTTAAACCTTACCAGTCGGGTGTCGCTCCTCCCCCTCCTCCTCTTCCAACGGCTCCTGTGGGCCTCTGAAAAAACAAGCCCCGCGCTTGATTTTAAACCTTACCGGTCGGGTGTCGCTCCTCCCCCTCCTCCTCTTCCAACGTAATCCTGTGGGCCTCTGAAAAAAACAAGCCCCCGCGCTTGGATTTTAAACCTTACCGGGTCGGGTGTCGCTACCCCCCCTCCTCCTCTTCCAACGGCTCCTGTGGGCCTCTGAAAAAAACAAGCCCCGCGCTGGATTTTTAAACCTTACCGGTCGGGTGTCGCTCCTCCCCCTCCTCCTCTTCCAACGGCTCCTGTGGGCCTCTGAAAAAAACAAGCCCCCCGCTGGATTTTAAACCTTACCGGTCGGGTGTCGCTCCTCCCCCTCCTCCGCTTCCAACGGCTCCTGTGGGCCTCTGAAAAAAACAAGCCCCGCGCTAGATTTTTAAAAACCTTACCGGTCGGGGTGTCGCTCCTCCCCCTCCTCCTCTTCCAACGGCTCCTGTGGGCCTCTGAAAAAAACAAGCCCCAATGCGCTAGATTTTAAAAACCTTACCGGTCGAGTCTCGCTCCTCCCCCCTTATCCTCTTCCAACGGCTCCTGTGGGCCTCTCCAGGAAGAGGTGGACTCACTGGTCTGTGCCTTTCGAGAGAGGGCCAGCGTGGCTGCTTCTCATCTGATGTTGGCTGGGGCGGTGCCAGCGCGAAGTGAGAGGACAGACAGTTGGTGTTTACTGGGGTGGCTCGTAGGCATCTGGAGACAGTCCGCAGGGCGTTGTTGAGGGCAGCATCCAGCTTCTTGGTATGTGATGGCTACGGCGCCAGACCGGGGCACAGTATTCGGCGGCTGAGAAACACCGGGCCACTGTGGACATGCGCAGTGTCTTCATCGTGGCTCCCCATGTGGTGCCGGCTAGGCGGCGTATCAGTGTGGCACGGGCACTGTCTTTGCCTATTGGCACCTTCCAGGTGTTTGTTTGAATGACAACATTCTGTCGAACTTCACACTGAGGTACGTGGGGACAGGCTGGGACGTAACCGGGCGTTATCCACCATGACGTTCATCTCGTGGGTCGCTTCCCTGTTGTTGAGGTGGAACATTGAAGATGTTGTCTTACCCATGCCTGAGCTTGAGGTGCCAGTTTCCTCCAGGTATGATGACAGGATGTTCATGTCTTCAGAGAGGCCCTCTTCTGCTGCTTCCCAGGAATGGTAGGTAGCCAGGTCATCAGCATAGCCATACTTTCCTTTTGACTGGGTTGCATGGCAGGTCCATGGATGTAGATGTTGAACGCATTGGTGCCACACTGAGCCCTGAGGGACGCTGTTCTTAAGTTTCCTCACACGGCTGCATTGCCCATTGCTGTGTGTAGCCTGAAGCTGTGGTTGCTCAGCATCTCCATGATGAAGCTCACCATGTGCTTGTCTGGGATGGTCCAGAAGCTTCATGTGTAGTCCACACAACCAGACAGTATCATATGCAGCTGCGAGGTCCAAGAAGACAGCGCCAGCCGCCTCCCCTGCCTGGAAGCTGTCCCAATATCTTGGCACAGGAGGGTCACCTGGTTCCGCCCGTTGACCTACCACTTCTGAAGACCAGCCTGTTCTTTAGGCAGCTGGGGGTCGATTGCTGGATTGAGACGTGTGTGGAGGAGAGGTTCCAGGAGCTTGTATGGAACACACAGCAGTGAGAGGGTCGGTATCCTTGGAGTCATCGCTAGGCTTCCCCTCCCCTCCCCCCCCCCCCCCCCTTTGGCTTCGGCACAGAGCGATCACCTTGGCACGGCGGCCAGATCTTTGGCTGCTTCAGGCAGCGGAAACACATGTGACTGCGAAAACATTAGAAAACGTCTTTGGTGTTGGAAAGCTCTGACCATTGGTCGAAAGCTATTCCTATGCTTCCTCTGAACGAAATAAAAAACTACAAGCTTCTTCCAAGAATCCAGCAGCAAACACGCCTCCCGCTACATAATAAATCCCACCCTCATAATTCAGGCAGACAAACTTATTTAAAAGCTTCCATAATTTATGACACACAAATTAAGCCAAATGGCCATTACACTACTCTCTCACTCACACACTCGCACTCACTCTCATTCACTAACACTCTCTCACTCACACTCGCTCTCATTCACTAACACAACACTCACACTCACACAACTCACTGGCACTCTTCCACTAACACTAAAAAGTACACACTCGCTCTCACTCACTAACACAGTCTCTCTCTCGCACTCTCTCTCTCTCTCACTCTCTCTCATCTCTCTCTCGATCTGTCTCGCTCTCCCCACGCCCCTCTCCCTCTCTCCCTCTCTCCCCGCACATCCCTCCTCCCCTCGCTCACTCCCACCCTCCCCTCTCCCCCTCCCCCATCTCCCCTTCTCGCCACCCCCTCCCCTCTCCCCCTCTCCCCCTCTCCCCCCAATTGACTCTCCCCCTCTCCCCAAATTATAAATAAATTCTCCCCATAAACTCTCCCCTACAAGAACCTCCCCCTCCCAACTCTACAACGCCTCGCGCCCCGCTCTAAACACTGAACCCACACCCTCTCTCCCACTCCTACCCAGCACGTCCCGCTCCCTCTCTCCCTCGTCTCCCTCTCTCCCCTCCACACACTCTCCCTCTCGCCTACCTCTCTCTCTCTCCCTCCTCCCTCTCTCCTCTCTCCCTCTCTCCCCCTCCACTCCACCTTCCCTCTCTCCCTCATCTCCCTCTCTCTCTCCCTCTCTCACTCCTCTCCCTCTACGGTCTCCCTCTCTACCCCTCTCTCCCTCTCTCCCTCTCTCCCTCTCTCCCTCTCTCCCTCTCTCCCTCTCTCACTCTCTCCCTCTCTCCCTTCTCTCCCTTCTCCCTCTCTCCCTCTCTCCCTCTCTCCCCTCTCTCCCTCTCTCCCTCTCTCCCTCTCTTCCTCACTCTCTCTCTCTCCTCTCTCCCTCTCTCCTCTCTCTCCTCCCCCTCCCTCTCCCTCTCTCCTCTCTCCCTCTCTCCCTCTCTCCTTCTCTCTTCCCCCTCTCTCTCCCTCTCTCCCTCTCTCCCTCTCCCTCCTCTCCTCCTCCCCTTCTCCCTCTCTCCCTCCTCTCCCCTCCTCTCTCTCTTTCTCTTTCCCCCCCCCCCCCCCCCCCCCCCCCCAACCATGTGCCTATGATCTCTTGTGAGCAAGTGTTTGAAGGAGTTCACATACAAAGATCTGGAGTTGTACTCTTTGTTTCCTCTCTTCCTTTATCCGGTCCACCTTAGCTGAAACACCAGTAACTAATATGTTTCATCAGACACGGAATGCCCCGAACCATACCACCTGCATGAAAGTTTTTCAAAATCTCGGCCCTTTCTCTCAGCATTGAGTGCACTAATGTAAAAAGAAATGTATCTACGGTATTGGAACACAAATGTTAAACACAAATTGCCTGCGGTATCATGAAACTTTCTGTATGTATAACTTTGTAAATAGTTTTTCAATATTCCTTGTTTTAATTTGTTGTTTAGAAATAGCTACTATTAATGAATTTCTGTGCATCAATTTGTTTTTTGAAATAAAGTTGTGAGAAATTTAAGGCACTAGGGGCTTTGGTGGCTGTTTATTTTTCTGCTCTGACCATAACCGCTGCTCTCTGCATGTTGTATTTTTAAAAAAATTTGTTGTTCTGAGTTTGTTCCATGGTCTGGATTAGGTATTGGCAGTACTGCCATCTCTTACACATCACAGATCCAAGCACAGGCTTGATTTCCCAATAAGCGTTCACGCACTATTTATGGTAACTCCCTTCAATAACATTATCGAGATAGGACACAAAGTGCTGGAGTAACTCATTGGGCCAGGCGTCATATCTGGAGAAAAACTATGGGTAATTTTTTTTTAGTTTAGAGATACAGCACGGAAACCGGCCCCTCCAGCCCACCGGAGTCCATGCCGATCACATCGATCCCTACACACTAACGCTATCCTACACACACTTAACTTACTTAGACTTAGTCCCACCCTCCCACACTGTTGAGTGCATTGGGCAGCAAGCTTTGGCCATTCTGTTTGGTTATGTGTGTGACGTTCTTCCACCCTCGATCGGTTAGCATCCTGGGCTTCCAAATCCTACTGGAATGTTTCACCTCATGTGAGCTTTAGTCGGCCTTTTTCCTTCTTCCGTCAGCTTGCCATGTCATTGCTATCTTAGGTGCACATTCTGGTGACATTCTGAGTACATGTCCTGCAGATTTCATCCTGCGTCCCTCTATGTCCTGGCTGAGAAGCTTTGTTGCAGTTTCCCGGTAGATCTCCTCGTTTTGATGTGCTCTCTGTAGCTAGTCTTCAGGATCCTCCTCAAGCAGCGTTGTTAACCATATAACCATATAACAATTACAGCACGGAAACAGGCCCTCTCAGCCCTTCCAGTCCGTGCCGATCATTTGTTTTCCCCTAGTCCCATCTACCTGCTTCTCACCATACCCCTCAATTCCCTTCCCGTCCATATACCTATCCACTTTTACTTTTAAATGTTTTTAAAAATCGATCCTGCCTCCACCACTTATGTTGAAAGCTCATTCCACACAGCCACCTCCACCATCTGAGTAAAGAAGTTCCCCCTCACGTTACCCCTAAACTTCCGTCCCTTAATTCACATGTCATGCACTCTGTTTGAAATCATCCCTAACGCTCTTCTTCCCCCTACCCTTAATGGGAAAAAGCTTATCCACGTCAACTCTGTCTATCCCTTTCATCATTTTAAAGACCTCAATCAAGTCCCCCCCTTAACCTTCTGCGCTCCAAGAATAAAGACCTAACTTGTTCACAAAAAAACCTTTCTCTGTAACATAGTTGCTGGATCCCAGGCATCATTCTAGTAAATCTCCTCTGTACTCTCTCTATTTTGTTGACATCCTTCCTATAATTAGGTGACCAAAATTGTACACCATACTCCAGAATTGGTCTTCACCAATGCCTTGTACAATTTTAACCATTACTTCCCTGCTCCTATATTCAATGACCCTGATTTATAAAGGCCAGCACACCAAAGCTTTCTTTACCACCCCATCTACATGCGATTCCACCTTCAGGGGAACATGCACAGTTTATTCCTAGATCTCTCTGTTCCACAACATTCCTCAATTTCCCTACCTTTACCATGTACGTCCTATTTTGATTTGTCCTGCCAAGATGTAGCACTTCACACTTATCAGCATTAAACTCCATCTGCCATCTTTCAGCCCACTTTTCCATATGGCCCAAAACTCTCTGTAGACTTTGAAAATCTACTTCATTATCCACAACACCACCTATCTTAGTATCATCTGCATACTTACTTATCCAATTTTCCACCCCATCATCCAGATCATTGATGTACATGACAAACAACAGTGGACCCAACACAGATCCCTGAGGCACCCCACTGGTCACCGGCTTCCAACCTGACAAAAAGCATCCACCATTACTCTGATGATATCTCCCTTCAGCCACTGTTGAATCCATCTTGCTACTCCGCCATTAACACCCAAAGATTGAACCTTCTTAACAAACCTTCCATGGGGAACCTTGTCAAAGGCCTTACTGAAATCCGTATATATAGACAACATCCACTGCTTTACCCTCATCAAATTCCTAGTAACCGCTTCAAAAAATTCAAGAAGGTTTGTCAAACATGACCTTCCAGGCACAAATCCATGTTGACTGTTCCTGATCAGACCCTGTTTATCCAGATGCTTATATATATTATCTCTAAGTATCCTTTCCATTAATTTACCCCACCACTGAGTCAAAACTAACAGGTCTATAATTGCTAGGTTTATTCTTTGAACCCTTTTTAAAACAATGAAACAACATGCGCAGTAACGCCAATCCTCCGGCACTATTCCCATTTCTAATGACATTTGAAATATTTCTGTCATAGCTCCTGCTATTTTCTACACTAAATTCCCTCAAATGTCCTAGGGAATATCCTGTCAGGACCTGGAGATTTATCCACTTTTATATTTTTTTCAAAAGTGTCAGTACTTCCTCCTCTTTGAATCTCATAGTTTCCATAGCTACTCTACTTTTTTTTCCTTACTTCACATAGTTCAATATCCTTCTCCTTGGGTGAATACCGAAGAAAAGAAATTGTTCAATATCTCCCCCATCTCTTTTGGCTCTGCAGATAGCTGTCCATTCTGTCTCTCTAATGGTCCAATTTTATCCCTCGTTATCCTTTTGCTATTAATTTAAAAAATAGTTGTAGAAACCCTTTGGATTTACTTTCACCTTTTCTGCCAAAGCAACCTCATATCTTCTTTTTAGCCTTCCTAATTCTTTCTTAAGATTCCTTTTACATTCCTTATACTCCTCTAGTAACCTCATTTACTCCATACCTCCTATAATTATTGTAGAATATCTCTCTTTTTTCGAAACAAGTGTCCAATTTCCCTTGAAAACCATGGCTCTTTCCACTTTTTACTATTTCCTTTCACCCTAACAGGGACATAAAGATTCTGTATTCTTACAATTTCCCCTTTAAATGTCCCCCATTTCTCTTCTACATCCTTCCCATAAAACAGAGTGTCCCAATTCACTCCTTTTAAATCCTTAGGCATTCCCTCAAAGTTAGCCTTTCTCCAATCAAAAATTCTCCACCCTAGGTCCAGTTCTGACTCTCTCCATAATTATATTGAAACTAATGGTATTGTGATCACTGGTCCCGAAGTGCTCACCAACGCATACCTCCGTCACCTGACCTGCCTCATTTCCTAACAGGAGGTCCAGCACTGCCCCATCTCTGGTCGATACCTCTATGTACTGCTGCAAAAAACTATCCTGCACACATTTTACAAACTCTATCCTGCACACATTTTACAAACTCCTGTTGTTGGGATGCATCCAATTTATTTTTCATCAGGACATTCATTTTCCATGTCTCACTGGCACAGAGGGCTGTAGGGAGGACTGCGGACTGGAAGAGTTTGACTTTTAGCATCTTGGATATCCCACCACTAGACCATATTGGCTGCATTCATCTGAAGACTGATGCAGCTTTACCAATTTGGGGTAATTTATAATTTTTACTGAAGCCAATTAAAACCCTAGCATCTTTGGCGTGTGGGAGGAAACTGGAGCACCTGGAGAAATCCCATGAAGGTCACAGGGAGAATGTAAAACTCCGTACAGACAGTGCCCATAGTGTGGATCGAACCTGTGTCCCTGGCGCTGTAAGGCAGCAGCTCTACCGCGGGTGATGTTTCGGGTCAGGACTCTCCTTCAGACTGAAAATAGAGGGGAGGGAACTGGAGGTAAGATTAGACTAGAAACATAGAAAATAGGGGAAGGAATAGGCCATTTGACCCTTTGAGCCAGCACCACCATTTAATATGATCATGGCTGATCGTCCAAAATCATATAACCATATAACAATTACAGCACGGAAACAGGCCATCTCGGCCCTTCTAGTCCATGCCGAGCACTTATTCTCACTTAGTCCCATCTACCTGTACTCAGACCATAACCCTCCATTCCTTTCTTGTCCATATACCTATCCAATTTATTTTTAAATGATAAAATAGAACCTGCCCTCCACCACTTCCACTGGAAGCTCATTCCACACAGCTACCACTCTGAGTAAAGAAATTCCCCCTCATGTTTACCCTAAACTTCTGTCCCTTAATTCTCAAATCATGTCCTCTTGTTTGGATCTTCCCTACCCTCAATGGAAAAAAGCTTATCCATGTCAACTCTGTCTATCCCTCTCATCATTTTAAAGACCTCTATCAAGTCTCCCCTTAACCTTCTGCGCTCCAAAGAAATAAAAACCTAACTTGTTCAACCTTTCTTTGTAACTTAGTTGCTGAAATCAGGCAACATTCTAGTAAATCAGAATTGGTGTACAATTCTGGTTGCCATACTCCAGAATTGGCCTCACCAATGCCTTGTACAATTTTAACATTATATCCCAACTTCTATACTCAATGCTCTGATTTATAAAGGCCAGCATACCAAAAGCTTTCTTTACCACCCTATCTACATGAATTCCACTTTCAGGGAACTATGCACAGTTATTCCTAGATCCCTCTGTTTCAACTGCAATTCCTCAATTCGCTACCATTTTTACCATATATGTCCTATTTTGATTTGTCCTGCCAAGATGTAGCACCTCACACTTATCAGCATTAACACCATCTGCTATCTTTCAGCCCACTCTTCCAAATGGCCCAAATCTCTCTGTAGACTTTTGAAAATCGACTTCCACTATCCTGTTCCTGTCCCTGCTTTCGCCCCATATCCCTTGATTCCAATAGCCCTAAGAGCTAAATCTAACTCTCTTGAACAAATTCAGGGCTGGCAACAGATGACCAAGGAAGGATGGAGCCCATAATGGCCCATTGTTGGCTGGGGAAGAGGTGATAATGAAGGGATACAATTAACATTATTTCCGACCCAAAACATTGCCTATCCATGTTCTCCAGAGATACTGTCCCACTCAGATATTTTGTGTAGACTAGCATCTGCAGTGGAGCAGTCTGAAGAAGGGTCTCGACCCAAAACGTCACCCATTCCTTCTATCCAGATATGTTGTCTCACTTGCTGAGTTAATCCAGCATTTTATGTCCAGCATCAGCAATTCTTTGTTTTCATATTCTACCCATTTCTACCCCCACTCTCAATTCCTCCGTCTGCACCGCATCTGCACCCAGGTTGAGGTGTTCCAGACCAGGGCATCGGAAATGTCCTTATTCTTTAGGGAACAGGGGTTCCCCTCTTTGATTATAGATGAGGCTCTCAACAGGATCTCCTCTATATCTGGCAACTCCGCTCTCACTCCCCATCCCCCTACTCGTAACAAGGACAGAGTCCCCTTGTCCTCACCTTCCATCCTACCAGCTGTCGCATCCTGCTCCCCACCTTCATCCCTTTCCCCATTTTGTACTGACATTTGATACAGTAATATTTAAATGGCGTAGGAAAGAACTACAGATGCTGGTTTACATCGAAGATAGATTAAACAAACAGTGGATCAGACAACATCTCTGGAGAAGAAAAATAGGTGACATTTTGGGTCCAGACCCTTCTTTGGACTCAAGTCTGTTGCCATCTGTAAAACATCTGTCATGACTTCCAAAAATATATTGGACAATTCCAGAAAGTTTAGTTTTAGAGGTACAGTGCAGAAACAGGCCCTTCAGCCCACTGAATCCTATTTTGATTTGTCCTGCCAAGATGTAGCACCTCACACTTATCAGCATTAAACTCCATCTGCTATCTTTCAGCCAACTCTTCCAAATGGCCTAAATCTCTCTGTAGACTTTTGAAAAAATTTACTTCATTATCCTGTTCCTGTCCCTGCTTTCGCCCCATATCCCTTGATTCCATTAGCCCTAAGAGCTAAATCTAATTCTCTTGAACAAATCAGGGCTGTCAACAGATGACCAAGGAAGGGTGGAGCCCATAATGGCCCATTGTTGGCTGGGGAAGAGGTGATAACGAAGGGATACAATTAACATTATTTCCGACCCAAAACATTGCCTATCATGTCTCCAGAGATACTGTCCCACTCAGATATTTTGTGTAGACTAGCATCTGCAGTGGAGCAGTCTGAAGAAGGGTCTCGGCCCAAAACGTCACCCATTCCTTCTATCCAGAGATGTTGTCTGACTTGCTGAGTTATTCCAGCATTTTATGTCCAGCATCAGCAGTTATTTGTTTTTATATTCTACCCATTTCTACCCCCACTCTCAATTCCTCCGTCTGCACCGCATCTGCACCCAGGTTGAGGTGTTCCAGACCAGGGCATCGGAAATGTCCTCATTCTTTAGGGAACAGGGTTTCCCTCTTTGATTATAGATGAGGCTCTCACCAGGGTCTCCTCTATATCCAGCAACTCCGCTCTCATTCCCCATCCCCTACTCGTAACAAGGACGGAGTCCCTTGTCCTCACCTTCCACCCTACCAGCCATCACATCTGTGCCCCACCTTCATCTCCTTTCCCCATTTTGTACTGACATTTGATACAGTAATATTTAAATGACGTAGGAAAGAACTACAGATAGAAGATCGATTAAAAAAACAGTGGATCAGACAACATCTCTGGAGAAAAAGAATAGGTGACATTTTGGGTCCAGACCCTTCTTTGGACTCAAGTCTGTTGCATCTGTAAAACATCTGTCATGATTCCACTCTCCAAAAAATATTGGACATTCCAGAAAGTTAGTTTAGAGGTACAGTGCAGAAACAGGCCCTTCAGCCCAGGAGTCCGTGCCGACCAGCGATCACCCGCACACTAATACTAGCCACGCACTAGGGAGAATTTACCAATTTTACCAAAGCCAATTAAGCTACAAATTGTACATATTTGGACAGTGGGAGGAAACCAGGGCCCCAGAAAAAAACCCACTCAGTCATGGGCCGAACGTACAACAGGACCGTAGTCAGAATCGCTCTAACCTGGGTCTCTGGCGCTCTGTGAGCAGCAAACTCTACCACCATGCCATCCCTGAATGTATCCAACTGTAAATCCTTGGTGTTGTACCTGAATGAGCTTTCCAATTACACAGAGTGTAATTCTCTGTTTTAATTGCTCAAGCTAAATTTAAACATGGCCTCAATAACTTATGGACAAGTCGTGAAATTGCCATGAAATTCCCATTGCTCTGGCAGGAAGTAAAATTATATTTAATTCCCTATCCAACGTCTTACCTAGTTGAGTCAGATTTTAGCTGAGTGTCTCAGCCTATTATCAAAAGCTTGCAACCGCTTAGAAATTGGACGTAGAGGTGATCTTCGTCTGTCTCTAACAACCATGGACCCTGATATTGGAAAACTTGTGAAACTGCATCAGCCACAAGGATCTCACTGAATAAATACAGTAAAAAGCTAATATGACATATTTGTTTTTATTTTGCTAAAGGATTTTATTTTTTGAAGTCAAAATAATCATTTTGTAAAGGTTATTCATTTTCTGGGTGTCCATGGAAGTTTTTTGTCATGCAGCTATATCAGAAAAATTAATGTATGATTATAAAATGGTCATTTTATTGAACCCACAAAGTATTTTTGATGTTTGTGGAATAGAATAAAAGAGAATATATGTGCAATTAATAGACACTGATATTTTTATGGAAGGTATTATAATATTGAAGTACTTTTATACTGAAGAAATGTTCCTGAACACTCCAGAGCAAACGGGTCTCGCCTCACGCCAACACCGTGTCTCGAGACACGGTGTTGTTGGCGTGAGGCAAGACGCCGTTTGGCCACCTTCAGCCGTGGCCACTTCAGCCGTGGCGAGAACAGAACGGGCAAAGAGGAACCATGACTGGAACCGGAGCAGTGAACACCGCACCTGGCCGCCGTTTCCTCGGAGACATAACACGCTAAGATACTCTAAAGCAAAATTTATATTCTAACTGATACAATTGGTAGTGGCACAATATTGAATAGCATGTTTGGCACTTCTATTGCAATTTGTGAATTGTTCACAAAACTATATCACACATAAGGCGACACAGTGTAGGCTAAAAGAATGTGTATTGTAGTAAGAACATCCATTTAAAACTTCCTCAAGCATAATTTGGACAATATTTAAAATGATTAATGGGACTTCAAAAAATCAAGCCCATGATTTTCTTTTGGTAGATGAGATTGGTGTATCAACATCTATGTTAGCAGTGGATGCTGATTTATTTACATTTTACATGCTAAATTCATCTCTCTCTCGAGTATCTTTGATTCTCAGTCCCATCCCCCTACTTCCACTCTGACCGACACCTCCCTCCTCCAATGATCACACTGAATTATCATGTCCGCCCCCATTGCCTACTGACCGACGTCACTCTCGTCCCAATCTCGGCGCCCTCGAGAAGGGTGGGGCGGGAGAAGGGGGGGAGGCACTTTTAAGAAAGCCAAAACAACTTTTAATAAGTCAGAGATACAGAGGTGTGAAGTTTAGTGGGCATTTAATATTACCATCCAGATCTCCAGTGGTCAGGGGGGGGGGGGAGGAGGCGGGGTGGAGGGTGGGATGGGGGGGGGAGAATGCGGATGGGTGAAGGGGGGGAGAATGGTAGGGGGAGGGGGAGGGGAGAGAAGGAGAAGGGGGGGTTGAGAAAACATTTTTTGGGACGACTCGTCTTCAGACCTGAAACATCGCCTATCACGGTGACCAGAATGCTGTCTGGACCCACTGAGATACTCCAGCATTGTGAAAACATCACTTATCCACGTTCTCCACCAGATACTGCCTGCTCCGCTGAATTACACCAGCACTCTGTGAAACATCACCTATCCACGTTCTCCACAGATGCTGCCTGACCCACTGAGTTACTCCAGCACTCTGTGAAACATCACTTATCTACAGATACTGCGTGACCCACTGAGTTACTCCACCACCCTGTGAAACATCAATTATTCACGTTCTCCACAGATGCTGCCTCCAGCACTTTGTGACTTTTTGTGTTTGAACCAGCATCTGCAGTTCCTTGTGTCTGCCAAAGATAGGCACAAAGTGCTGGGGAAAAAATATGGGCAATGTTTCAGGTCAGGACGTTGTCTTGGCTAGAGGTGTGAACGGACTCAGCTCACGTTTACATTGTGAATCTGGGTTCACACCGGAGGCAGAAGGTTGTCCAGTTGACGTTGGTCTGGAAGCTTCAGGATGCCTTGAGTGTCGTATAAGGAACTTCACTGTGGTAAATGCAACAGTGCAGTGAGGGCAGGGATGACTGTAAATGTTTTCCCCAGTGCTGGAAGGCAACAAAGTTGAGTTTCTCTCCTTTCTGGCACAGTTCACAAACCTAGAACACAGAGGCAAAGGTGAAGTGGACAACAGTGGTTAACACTCAGCACGTGAAGACAGAATGTGAAGTTTATCAATAAAGTCAGTTGAAGGCAGTAAAATGTTCCCAGCCACGGGCAAAATACAATCTTAAATATGTTGTCCTGAGAAGGAGACACAGAAGATGCTGTTGTGTTAATTACAGGGAGGTAAAGACGAGCAGAAGCCAATAGAAGTTATGTTATCAAAGAACAGGAATGTCCAATATCCTCAGACATATTCTCAAAGTAAACCAGTAGAGTGAAATGTTAGGACCCCTGACCCATATGGTCTCAGAAAGCACAAACCTACTTAGGATTCAAGTGGGAAGAAAACTCATGTCAGTGTCCATCATGAGGAAAAGGCAAAGAGGAAAAAATGTGAAGAATATTTTCTCCAAACCAATGGTAAGCATGAGTTTATAGTTCGCTGTATCACGTTCTTATAAAGGAGATTTTCCCAGTTATGAATCCTCTTTCCATACTTCTTTGGGAAAAAATATGTCTTTGTCTTTTGAAGCTGTCTGCATCCTGGAACAACAAACATTGTTACCTGAAATACACTTTGGTGGAAAATCAGCGGGCGGCTGAGCTCAGTTGTTGGTGAATGACGGCCTCGGTCCCGCCCCACCCCTCCCTCCTCACCGACCCCCTCGGACCCAGGGGGGCTCCAGTACGGGTCCACGTTGCAGGCAGAGAAGATTAGATTAATTTGGCATTTCATGTTCAGCACGACTTTATGGGCCAAAGGGCCTGTTCCATATGCTGTTCTGTTCTCTGTTCTTGATATAAAAGCTTCTGTTTTTGATTCACGAGAAATAAATACTTTATTGATAATAACAATTTTTTGTAGTGGAGTCGTCACTTGTAATGACTTTTTTTTTTTTTTAATATTTCAAAATATAACCTTATTCGAATGATAAATATATACAATAATTTAAACCTTGCGGAAAACTCCATCTGACATTTTCGGAGGCTGTACAATAGATCAATACAGTTTAGACATTTCTTTCCCCAAGTTTCCACAAATCAGTCCCCCACATCGTGCCACAATGGTGTGGGATACATTCCCTTATATTGAGGGCGTCTCCACCATACCGTACCCCCCATGTCCAGCAGCGAAAGGGCCTTAGACTGTGGCCCTCACCCCACCGAGCCTTGGCATTGGCTGCACCGAGCTTCAGTGCGTCCCTCAGCACGTACTCTGCAGTCTGCAGCGGGCCAGTCGGCAACATTCCCTGACGGACATCTCGCTCTGCTGGGAGGTGAACAATGCTGGGCAAGACCAAAGGGCGTCTTTTACCGAGTTGATGACCCCTCCAGCAGCACTCGATGTCAGCCTCTGAATGTGTCCCTGGGAACAGTCCTTAAATCAACCGAGTCCTCTGTATGACAGAGCTGTTCGGAGAAAGCGTACCAGGGACCCTTGCATTTTTCTCCAGACTCTTTTAGCAAACCCACACTCTAGGAAGAGGTGGGCAACCGTCTCCTCGCCATAGCAAGCCGTCCCGAAGGGCAGCGTGCGCTGGCAGTGAGGTTCCGACGGTGCAGGAAAGATCTGACTGGGAGGGCTCCCCTCACCGCCAGCCAAGCCAGTCTGTGGTGCTTGTTGGTGAGTTCTGGCGATGAGGCATTTTGGCCAGACGAGCCCTGGGCAGTCTGCTCAGGGAACCACGCCACCGGGGTCCTAGAGTACTTTCCCTGCAGTGCCTGCAGGACATTCTGTGCTGACCAACTGCTCCGATGGACAGTGGTCAAAGGTGTTGGGTCGGAAGAACCCTACCACCGCCGACAGATGGGGTGGCAAAAATGTCCAGCTGACTGACCCATTGCGTTGCTAACTGTGCCAGCCCATCCTTCTCAACATCGGGGACAGATAGAACCTCGCATGTAGTGACACTTGGTGCCCACGCCTGATGCTGCACTCCGAAGGTGGCCCATCAGAATGAGGGAACGTTGGGCACGCTTTTACCCCCGTTGTCCGCTGTACTTGTACATTGTGGCCCGGTCGCACCGGTCCACCCTTGACCCCAGATGAAGTGGAAGATGGCCCGGGTGATCCCTGTGGAGTATGAGGGAGGGACAGGCCACAATTTGTGCCCAAGTACAGCAGCACGAGAGCACCTCACACCCGTGACCAATTAATTCCCGTTATGGAGAGGGAGCGTGCCTCCACAGTCTCCAGCTTCCTCCCCACCCTGGCTATCGCTCCAGCATAAAAAATTTTTGTTACATGCCTCAGCCCCCCGAAACAAGATCCCCAGCACCTTCAAAAGAAGTCAGGCTACGTGTTGTACTCGCCGTGAAGGGGACGGAAAACAATTAAAATATGATAATTTGTAGGGCCGTTGCCAAAGAGCATAGCCTCGCTCTTCCTGCGGTTCACCTGGCTCCCGTGGCCGACTCAAACTTGGTCGCGATTACTAATCAGTCTGGAACCGACCTGGATCGAAAGCAGAAGCAGCGACATCGTCCATGTAAGGGAGGTCTCTTTACTTGAATGCCCCACTGCTGACAATGTCACTCCTCTTATGCAGATCCTTCCTGATGGATTCAGCAAAAGGTTCAATACAGCAGACAAACAAGACGGGAAGAGAGGGCCAACCCTGCCTAACTCCAGACATTACAGGGAAAAACTGGTCTGATTCCCACCGATTGATTTGGGACTGCACTACGGGATGTTGGTGTAGAGCAGTTTGATCCAATTTCTGATTCCTCCCAAAACCATTTTGGAGAAGCACGTCCTCATGTACGTGTGCGGAAATCCTATACGAAGGCCTTTCCTGGTCCAAAGCGGACTTAGACAGGCATCACACCCGTCTGTCTGCACGTAGGCGATGGTATCTCTCAGCAGCGCAGCGCAAGGCTGTCTGAGATTTTCCTGCTAGGTACAGCACAGGTTTGGTCCGGGTGGATAACCTGTCCCAAGCGATGGCTTGGACAGGATCTTGTAGTTACATTCAAGAGTGTTATGGGTCTCCAATTCTTATGTCCTTAATCTCCCCTCTGCTTGTAGATTAGGGTGATGTTTCCCTTCCTCCATTGGAGGTCTGACATGCTACAGATAGAAGCATGTACGTTGTTACACTTCTAGCCCAATGGGGGTCGGGGCCCATCCCAGTCCACAGAGCCAAATACAACTCGGCCGAGTAAGCCATCGCTTCCGGTAGTTTTATTCGAAGTCAAAGGAACGGATGGAGCCAGTCAGCTCCTCTAAGGGTCATTGGTCGTGGTCCAGATCTCCCACTCTTGCTGTCCTCAAGACCTTCAGTGATTGAGGACGGAAGTTTGGGGAGGAGGTACTGTCTGTGGTCATTTGGTCATTACAACTATGTGGAAATGGATTTGCAGATCCTGAGCACGTCCTGTCTGTGAGGATTGCTACAGTGCCGTCCTTCCTCCCTAAGGCTGTTTCATCAAGAAGATCCCCCACGTTGAACCTTATGGAAAGAAAGAAAACGTGAGCACGTCTCCATCTGCTCCACATGGCGGACCCTAGATCGGAAGATGATCTTGGAGGATTCAGAGGTGTGAAGAGCTGAGCTTGATGGTCCTTCAACTCTTAAGTTCCTCACTCACATTCCACCCGCCTCGACTGCAGAAGGAGCAGTTGCTGCAAATCTGTCTGGAGTTGGCACAATTCTCTCTGACTGTCTTGACTCTCTGAACCCCTTAAATTATTGAGACCTTTAATGTTCTCTTTGGTTGCTTCCCACCAGAGTGTGGGGGGAGTCAAAGAGGGGCCCTCACCATTCTCCAACATGCTTTGTCCCTCTCCAGTCCTCGGACATTCTTGGGGTAAACCGTTTCGTTGATTAATTCCACGTCCCTATGCCTGCCTTCCGGTTCCCGTAGGCGACAGGGAAGCCTGAAGTAGGCAGTAGGTGGAGAAGAACACTGGCGTGAGGTCTGTGTGTCTCCCATGGACGGCCTTCGTCGGTGAAGACAAAGTCTTTCTCGAGGAGCGGGCTAAACCGTCCGATCTCGACCAAGTGAACTGCAGGCTGGGACCGCCTGCAGGGTCGGGAAGGCGTCACGCTAGCTTTGCGTCTCATTCTCTCATCTCATCGCATCTCCATCAGGAACTTGGACGTGCTGTCAAGTCTGCTGTCGGCACTGCCGGGACGTCCAGCCGCATCAACGATGCAGTTGAAAGTCACCGGCCAGAACGAGCTGACGGGACGTGGCCAGCAGCACTGGGAGGCTGCTGGAGAACGGCAGCCGCTCGCTTGCGTGGTGTGAGGCTTACACCATTTATTCAGCGGAGCAGAGAGCCACGGTACATAACGTCCCACCAGAGGAGACGGCCCTTCCAAACCACTTCCTTGACCTCAGTGATGTGAAGTTCCCTCCCGCAGCAAAAATCCCCAGGCCGGAAGCACGACAGTCATTTCCCCCCAACACACAGACAGTCCGTGGGGCCACCATCGCGGCCCACCTCCGATAGCAGCGGAGGGTGGAGCCGCCTCCTGAGAAAAGGTCACATCTGCCTTGACCTTGGCAGGTACTGTAAGGCATTAACACATCGCGCAGTTCTTTATACTGCGCACGTTTAAAGATGCAGTTCAGTCCATTGTCTTTAGAGTCACTGACCATTTCCATGGTCCCTCGTTCACACCGCTTCGGTGAATTGGCCTCAGCTTTCCTGGGCTCAGGAATTCCAGTCGGTGAGGTGAAGTATCAGGGGGCGTATCCAAAGTTGGCGTTTGGGGGGGGGCCTTTCGTTCCACCCCCTTTGTGGGCATGTGCCTTCCTTTGTCTCCTGTAGCTGGGGCCCAATCGCCTCTGAGGCTGCTCCCGATTTGCAAGGAGCTGGGGCCATGGGCTGATGCAATGATCCCAGCGCACGGTGTGGGGCCCAATGGCCTCTGCGCTTTCCCGTCGCCCGGAGTCTGGGGCCCATGGCGTTGTTACTGCTCCCAGTAGCCTATAGCTGGGGTCCACTTGCCGTTTGTGATGATTCCTGTCTCCAGGGGCTGGAGCCCCTACCACTGCGTGCTCCGATTGTCCTGGGGCTGGAGCCCCTCGGCCAATTCTATGCTCTCGGTTCTTTTCATCCCCGTTTTTTTCTCTGCTTCCCTCGTTGGGACTTCCGGTTTGCCTTAATCCTCCGACGAGGAGGAGAGGTTGCTGCCTCTGTAGAGAAAGACTCCTTTTTGTGATTTTCTTTTGGACTTCCACTCCTTTCGGCTCGGCTCTTTTAGGGCCTGACCCCTCTTCATATACGTCACCATTGTCATTTCTCTGCTGTTTTCCCCTCCTCCATCGACTCTCCTCCTGGGCAGGCTGCATGGGCGTCTTCCTTTGGCACTTGGGGCTCAAGGTGGTCGGGCTGTCATCATCCGTGTTCTTTTCTGCTGGGGTCTTGCAGTGGTGGGGGTGACCTCACCCCCCTTTGGGGTGCTTGGCAGCAGCTCCTCTTGTTGCCTGTGGTAGGGTGCGGCTCTTTTAGGGCAGGCCTGCTAAAGGTGGCCTGCCTCCCCGACACAGGTTGCAGTTCTTGGCTGGCTTGACAGTCCTTTGTCTCATGGCCTCCATCTTGCAGTTTTTGAGAACAAACGTAGTGCATTGGTTATTAATGCCAGGCTTGTTGCATTTCCGCACGCCTGGGTTGCCCTACTATAGCTCAGAGTATCCTGGTTTCCTTCCAAATCGCGTATACACGAGGGGGGTGGAACGATATTCTCCATCTTAGTCACCTCAGCATTATACTTAACTTGCGCTTGTGGTCCAATCCCGATGTCACATCCTTTCACGTCCACACAGGTCTCTTGTTCCCTCCACGTAGCGAGAAGGAAGGTGATGGTATCCACTACGGGCAATGAGGTGTTTAAAATGTGCACCCGTAATGAACTATCCTTTCTGGGAGGGAGAGGTGAAGAAGCGGCTGCATTTAGGCGACCGCGACGGTAACGCTTTATTTCCCTCTCGGAAGACTTCCTTCTTCTTCTTGACATCCAGTTGGATACTGGAAGGTAACGATCAACATATTCCGTTACCCGAAAATCTGGATGGCAGTAGCTGTCCTTCCCGCCGCCATCAAATTTGCAGGCCTCTAGCAAGACATTTTCACAAACAGATTCGTGAGAAGGGGGTCCCTTGCTGAGGTCCTTGACGTTTATTCGAGGGTATTCGAAACAGAAAACCCCTTTTTTTTGGCTCCTGCTCCTGGCTGACCATTGTGCTGATTAGGTGATAGTTGGTTTCAACCAGCAATGGTTCCACCTCTAAGCCTGCAGCCGACCGACTCCTCAACCGATTTCGCTCGATCCCGGTCTTGTCCAAGGAACGCCAGAACTGTTCTGATAAGAAAAGATAGTCTCTTCACAATTAAGAACGATACTACACTTGATATAGCCAAAGGATACGGAGAAGACGATGTACTTGTAATGACTTTTTTTTTTTTGTTAATATTTCAAAAATATACTTTATTCGAATGATAAATATATACAATACATTAAACTTGCGGAAAATCCATCGACATTTCGAGAGGTGCTCCAATAGATCAATAAGGTTTAGGTATTTTCTTTTCCACAAGTTTCACAAATCAGTCCACCATCTCATGCCACAATGGCATGGGATATCCTTTCCCTTATATTGTGTGGCGTCTCTACAATACTGTACCCATGGTCCTGCAGGGATAAGTTTGCCTTAGTCTGTGGCCCTCCCCACCGTAGCCTTGCGCATGTTGGCAGCACGAGCTTCAGTTGCGTCCTCAGCACGTACTCCTGCAGTCTGCAGGGGCCAGGCGAGCAACATTTCTGACGGACATCTCGCTCTGCTGTGGTGACTGTGAACCAATGCTCGCCAGACCAAAGGTCGTCTTTTACCGAGTTGAATGGATTCCTCCAGCAGCACGCGATGTCAGCCTCTGAATGTTGTTCCTGGGGAACAGTCGTAAATACAAGAGGTCTCTGTGACGGAGCTTGATCTGGATTAAAGCGTACTCAGGGACCCTTGCATTTTTCTCCAGACTCTTTTAGCAACCCACTTAAGAAGGATGGAGCAACCGTCTCTGCATAGCAGCCGTCCGATGGCAGCGTGCACTGGTTAGTGAGTTTCGACGGTGCAGAAGGATCTGACTGGGAGGGCTCCCTCACCGCCAGCCAAGCCAGGTCTTGGTGCTTGGTTGGTGAGTTCTGGCGATGAGGATTTTGCCCGACGAGTCTGGTGCAGTCTGTCAGGGACACGCCACCGGGTCCAGAGTCCTGTCCCTTGCAGTGTCTGCAGACATTCTGTGCCTGACACTGCCGATGGACATGTGGTCAAAGGTGTTGTTCTGAAAAACCCTTCCACCGACGGCAGATGGGGCAGGGCAATGTCCAGTGACTGCACATTGCGTGAGCCACCTGTAGCCCTGGCCCATCTTTCTCAACACCGGGGGACAGGTAGACCTCAGAGGTAGTGACACTTGGTGCCCACGTGCCTTGGCTCTACACTCCGCTGATGCCAGCACAGCGAAGGTGGGCCAACAGCATGATAGGGCAAGTTGGGGCAGCATTTACCCCGTTGTCTGCGACGTGTACATTGTGGCCGTCGCAACCCGGTCCATCTGACCCCAGATGAAGTGGAAGATGGCGGGTGATCTTGAAAGGCGTATGAGGAGGGACCAGTCACACTTGTGACAAGTAAGCAGCCGAGATCCCACTCAACTGATGACAAAATTCATTTCCGTTATGGAGAGGGAGCGTTGATCCAGCTCCGCTTCCTCCCACCTGCTATCGCTCCAGCCATTTTGTTTAATGCTCAGACCCCCCCCCGAAACCAGATCCCCAATGCACTTCAAGAAGTCAGGCTTGATGGTGAAGGGGACGGAAGATCTGTCGGGCCAGTTGCCAAAGAGCATGGCCTCGCTCTTCCTGCGGTTCACCCTGGCTCCTGTGGCCGACCTCAAACTGGTCGCAGATACTTTAATCAATCTGGCTGAACCGACCTGGATTCGAGCAGAAGACAGCGACATCGTCCATTGTACAGGGTAGAGTTTTACTTGAAAGCCCCCACTGCCTTGGCAATGTCACTCCTCTTATTGCCCGATCCTTTGAAGGATTTTCGCAAAAGGTTCAATACAGCAGACAAAACCAAGACAGGATGAGAGAGGGCCAACCCTGCCTATCCAGACTTACAGGGAAAATGTTCTGTTCCACCATTGATTTGGACTGCACTACGGCATGTTGGTGTAGATGCTGTTTGCTCATTCCTGATGCCTCCCAAAACAATTTGGAGAGCACGTCCCTCATGTACGTGTGGCAAAATCCTGTCGAAATGGCCTTTCCTGGCTCCAAGTCAGGACTAGGCAGGCATTACTCCAACCGTTGTCCTGACGGTAGGCGACTCGGTATCTCTCCAAAACAGCGCAATAGGCTGTCTGAGATTTTCCTGCAGGTACAGCACAGGTTTGGGTCGAGGATGGATCACCTGTCCAAGAGCAGACTTGAACCCGGTTTGGCGATGGTACTTGGACAGGATCTTATAGTCCACAATTCCAAGAGTGTTTATGGTCTCCAAAATTTTATGGTCCTTCATTCCCCCTTCTGCTTGTAGAATTAGAGAGTGATGGTGCCCTTCCTCATGGAGTCTGACCATGGCTACTCAGCCAGAAGCATGTCGTTGAACACTTCTCAGATGTCCGGGGCCCAACCAGTCCAAGAGCAAATAACAACTCGGCCGGTAAGCCATCGCTCGGGAGTTTTATTCGAGTCAAAAAGGAACGGTTGGAAAGCCCGTCTGCTCCTCTAGGTCAGTGGTTGGTCCAGGACTCTCCCGACTTGCTGTCACAGACCTGTAGATTGAGGACAGAGAAGTTTCATGCGAGAGGTACTGTCTGTCCGGTCTTATGGTCAACAATCTGTGTAAAAGGATTAGCAGAGACTTTCTAAGCATGTCTGTTGTGAGGATGCACCGTGCGTCCTCCTCACTTAAGGCTGAATACATCACAGAGCTCCCCCTCGTGACTTATGGAAGAGAACGTGAGCACGTCTCATCCTGTCACTGGCGGACCTCGAATCGTGAAGATGATTTTGGAGGATTCAGAGTGAAAGGGCTGGCTTGCCGGTCCATCAATCTTCTAAGTTCCTCCCTCACATCACCGACCTCGACTGCAGAGGAAAGCAGTTGCTGCAATCTCTGTCTGGACGTTGGCACATTCCTTCTGACTCTGTCTTGCTCTCGAACCTTATTATGAAGAACCTCTATACAGTTTCTCCCTTGGTTGCTTCCCACCAGAGTTGTGGGGGAGTCAAAAGAGGGGTTCACGTTCTCCAAATGCGTAGTTCCCTCTTTAGCTCCTCGACATATCTCTGGGACGTAACCGATATCGTGGTTTAACTTCCACGTCCCTCTGCCTGCCTTCCGGTCCTTCCGTAGGTGACAGGAAAGCACTGAAGTAAGGGCAGTGGTGTGAGAGAAGAAACACTGGCGTCGTTCGAGTGTCAGTTGAGTTCACGTGACGGCCTTGTCGTTGAAGGCGAAGTCTATCGAGATCGGGAACCGGTCCGATCTGATCCACGTGAACTGCGCTGGGACCCGCCTGGAGGTGTCGCTGAATGGGTCACGCAGCTATGTTAGCCCTCATTAACATTCCATCGACACGAGGAGTTTGACCGACTGCTGCACGGCACAGCGGATCGACCAGCGCAACCCTCTTATCCTACCTATCAATCTCTCTCATTTTTATTCCCTCATCATTCTCATCATTCTCCCTTCTTACTCAATCTTATTATCTTCCACCCCCAAACACCTCCTTCTCTCTCTCCTTTACCCCCCTACCC
>CM069139.1:442469-504969 GCA_035221665.1 Okamejei kenojei
CTCCCTACCTCAACCCTCCATCCCCTCTCCTCTACACTCCCACCTCACCCAGAGAACTATCTCTAAAATCAAAATATACATGACAAATCATCATCTCACCTCACCTGCACCCATCTCCTATACTCACACTCACATCTCACCTCTCTCTCCCACATCACCTCACCCTCACCTCACAACCTCCCCCTCTAGCCCCAAACATATCCTACCCCAAACATTACATCCCTACATATCAAAAGTTGATAAAGAACAACTAACTATATAAAAAAGATAAAGACAAAAAGGTGAAGAAAAGTCAACGATAACATAAAAAGTATATGTACAACGTAAAAGATATTTATAAAAAGCTACCGATGAAAATAAACTAACAAGACCAATACTAAACCTCACCCCACTATAGCCCCATAAACACTCACCACCCCCCTATCACCGTCAACCCTCACCTCACCTTATTCAACACAATCATATAATATAATGCATACACATCAAAACATAATCATAAATTTCACAATATCAACAAAAATCAATATAGTACAACAATACATTCATTGTTCACAATAACTCTGAACCCCACCGGTGACCACCCCCACGAACGCCTCCAGATTCCCCGTATACACCGCGGTTCCCTCCTCCAGGAAAAAAAAATAACACACTGCACGACGTAGGCCCCGAAAGAGGGCAGCAGCCACTCTAGCCTGACCATCGACCTACCCCCCGCTGCGCCTGACCCACATTGGCCATCCTTTGCCAGGCCTTAGATAAGGCCATCGGTGTGGAATGGATGGAATGAGGCAGTGAATTATACATTTTTGTTGGAGAATATAAAATGTGAGGGAGAGCAAGGGAGATGGTCAGTAGGTGTTGATGGGGGATCAGTACGGGATGGATGGGGTGGATCCGTACATGATTAATTGGGCATAGACCACAATGCTGCAGAAACTCAGCGGGTGAGGCAGCATCAATGGCCGATAGGAAATAGGCACAACGATTCGGTCGAGACCCTTCTTCATACTGTTTCCCCCCATTCGTCTTGAATGGAGGAACATATAAGATGGATGGGGGGGATCAGCACAGAATGAATGGGAGCGATCAGTACAGGAAATGAATGGGTGGGGGGGGGGGGGGGGGGGTGGTCAGTCCATTGTGGATCGGTGGGTCTTTGCAGATGAATGGGAGATCCCTACAGGATGACTTGAGGAGATCAGTACAGAAATGAATGGGGAATTTTTCAGTAAAGATGAATGGGAAGATCACTACAGGATGGATGTGATCGGTGCAGGGTAAATGGTGGGTCAGTACGGGATGAATTGGAGAGTCAGTGCAGGATGAATGGGGGTGAAGTGCAGGATGGATGGGAAGGGGGGTCAGTACTAGGATGAATTGGGGGACCGGAGTAGGATGGATGGGGGGTGGCATGAGATCAATGTGAGGTGATAAGGTGATCAGCGCAGGGATGAATAGATTGGGGGAGGTAGATGGGGAGGGGAGTACAGGGGATGTCAGTGATGATTGAATAGAGGCGGGAATGGGGATCAGTGCGGGATGGAGAGGAGGGGTCCCAGGATAAGACAGGTGGAGGGGGGCGTACAAGAGAGGGGGTGGGAAGGGGCACAGGAGGTGGGGAAGAAGGAAGGTCAGCGCTTCTCGGACAACATTGCCCGCTGCTTTGGCCATCCCTGTCCACCCCCAATTGCCGCAGCCAAAGGGGGAGGCAGTTGGGATCTCCTCGCCACCGCCTCCCCTCCGCAGCCAACTGCAAGGTGTGGGGCCGACCGGTGCAGCTCAAAGATCCTATAGCTATAGGATCTTTGGTGCAGCTGCTTCGGCGGAAGGAGGCCTCCCCCTCCCTGCCTCCTCCCGGCCTCGGCGTGTGGGAGGGATTGTTTTGAAAGCGCTGTTGGCAGAGTGGCAGGCAGCGGTCACTATCAGGGGGGACGGTGTGCGGGAGGAGGAAGAGATGGAGCCGCTATCACTGCCGCTGCTGCTGCTGTGTTGGGCCCCTTCATTTGCTCCGACCCTTCGTCACCCCGCTCCAAGTATCTTTGCCCCGCACTACAGCCGTCGCCGACACGAAACGTCACGTTCCTTTTCTCCAGAGATGCTGTCTGACCTGCTGAGTTACTCCAGTTTTTTGTGTCTAATGGCATAAACCAGTATCTGCAATGCCAAGCCGGGCAAAATTAGTCAACATTTAGGTTGCCCGGCGGCACTTTGGGTGGTGAATGGCATCCGGGCAACCATTAATTTCGAGTCATGATCCCTCTACCTCTCTCCCCCTCTATCTCTCTCTCCCCCCTCTATCTCTCTCTCCCCCTCTGTCTTTCTCTCCCCCTCTATCTCTCTCTCTCTCTCTCTCTCTCTCTCTTTTTTCCTTCCCCTCTCTCTCTCTGTTCCCCCCCTCCCCCTCTAGCAAAGCCCTAGTGAGACCACACCTGGAGTATTGTGTGCAGTTTTGGTCCCCTAATTTGAGGAAGGACATCCTTGCTATTGTGCAGCATAGGTTTACAAGGTTAATTCCCAGGATGGCGGGACTGTCATATGCTGAGAGAATGGAGCATATGACAGTCTGGACTTGTACACTCTGGAGTTTAGAAGGATGAGAGGGGATCTCATTGAAACATATAAGATTGTTAAGCGTTTGGACACGCTAGAGGCAGGAAACATGTTCCCGATGTTGGAGGAGTCCAGAACCAGGGGCCACAGATTAAGAAGAAGGAGTAAGCCATTTAGAACGGAGATGAGGAAACACTTTTTCTCGCAGAGAGTTGTGAGTCTATGGAATTCTCTGCCTCAGAAGGCGGTGGATTCAGGTTCTCTGGATGCTTTCAAGAGAGAGCTAGATAGGGCTCTTAAAAATAGCGGAGTCAGGATATGGGGAGAACGGGATACTGATTGGGGATGATCAGCCATGATCACATTGAATGTTAGTGCTGGCTCGAAAGGCCAAATGGCCTACTCCTGCACCTATTTTCTATTGTCTCTGGACCTCCGACTGCAGCAACCCCTGGCGGCGTGAGCCCCCATGCAGCACCCCCTATCAGTTGAAGCGCCTATGGTCCTCCCTCGGATTGGTGGTGGCGTCAGGGTGCCGGTCGTGGGGTGGATGTTGCTGGGTGGACGTCATGATGCCGGGCAGGCGGGCGGATGTGCGGGCAGCTCAACACGGTTCCCAGACACTCGGCATCCCCAGGTCGGTGGGGCGCACCCCTCCCCCCCTCAACGCCCCTTCGACTGCTCCAACTGCGGCGAGAGCTTCAAGATGGCTAGTGACGTGAAGACCATCTGCGACTGCACACGGGCGAGGTCCCTATGGCTGCTCCACCTGTGGCAAGAGCTTTACCCGGTCAACTGGGTTGCGGAAGCACCGGCGGGTGCATAGCAGTGAGCGGCCCTTCACCTGCTCTGACTGCGGCAAGGGCACCAAGTCGTCCAAGGACCTGAAGTTGCACAGACGCCTACACACCGGGGAGCGGCCGTACACCTGCAGCGATTGCGGCAAGGGCTTCACCCACTCCGACAGCCTGTTGGTGCACCAGCGCATCCACACCAGCGAGCGGCTCTACACCTGCGTCCAGTGTGGCAAGGACTTCACCCAGTTCAGCATCCTGCGGCAGCACCAGCGCACCCACGCCAGCGAGCGCCCCTACACCTACGCCCAGTGCAGCTCGAAGGGCCGAATGGCCTACTCCTGCACCTATTTTCTATTGTCTCTGGACCATCGACTGCAACAACCCCTGGCAGCACCAGCGCACCCACGCCAGCGAGCGCCCCTACACCTGCGCCCAGTGCAGCTAGGGCTTCACCCAGTCCAGCATCCTGCTGGAGCACCAGCACACCCACACCAGGGAGCAGCCCTACATCTGCACCCGTGCGACAAGGATTTCACCCAGTCCAGCTATCTGCTGTACCGCAGGTGCCCGCTGGCGACCGTCCCGTCCCCAGCCCGGTGTGTGGAGAACGATTTGCCAGGGCCTCCCATGCCCTGTTTCACCAGCGCGTGCACACCCGTGGCCTGCCCTATGACTGCCCATACTGCGGTTTGACAGCTCGCGTGGGTTGAGGCAGCACCGGCTTACCCACAGCGGTGAGCGTCCCTTCCGCTGCCTGTCCTGTGGTGAGGAAAGGCTAGAAATTAACGGTTGCCCGGGTGCCAATGGTGACCTAAAGTCCCGCCAGGCAACCTAAAAGCCTGCCATTTTGCCTGGTTTGGCAAGCACCCAGGAAACCTATTGTTTAACTCTGAGCGGGTCCCCCTCTCTATCTCTCTCCCTGTCACTCTCCGTCTCTGCCCGCCATCCGTATCCATGTCCGGGCCGCCGGGTCTCCGCTCTCTGCCCACTCCTCATCCGCCGGCACGGCCGGCCGCTTACATATGCGCACTGCCACGGCCTGCACATCCTCCCCTGCTCATGCACACTGCCACGGCAACTGGCCGGCCCCGGGCACTTTCTCCCTCCCTTTGCATTATAGGACATCTGGCCGCCATTGCTGTCCGGTCGCCCCCTCGCCGCGATCACTGAAAATCAAAGCAGAATCACTCCGTGGAGCTGGAGTAACTCCCTGCAGTAACTCTTGCTTCTTGGTTTCCTGGTCCGCCAAAAATATTGCAAATTGAATTTAAACTGGAATGGACTTTCCACCACCAAACTCCAAACTCTGAAAAATAACAGTCTATCGCACATTATCTGTTTATTTATTGTGTATATATATGGTCTATAGTATATAGACACACTGAACTTTTATCTCCTGTTCTGTATTACGTATACATATTCTGCTGTGCTGCGGCAAGCAGGAATTTCATTGTCCTATCTGGGACACATGACAGTAAAACTGTCTTGACTCGTAACTTGGACTTAAGCAAAAAAAGGATTCTTGGGGAGGAAAGAGCAACGTTAAGTTTAGTTGTGTCTGGTTGGGTAACTATGGTAGGGTGAAGACTATTCCATGCTTTAATTGTGCGGGGGATCTCCATGGAGCAGCCAGCATATCTGGATAGAGGAAATTTGGTGACATTTCAGGTAGAGACCCTTCTTTAGACTCCCTCTGTTTTTAGTTCAATTTAAAGACCCTTCTGCCCACCGAGTCAACGCCAACCACCGATCACCCGTACACTAGTTCTATCCCACACATTAGCAACGTAAGTCAAGAGTGTTTTATTCTCTCACGTCCCAGTTAGAACAATGAAATCCTTACTTGCAGCAGCACAACAGAATATGTAAACATAGTACTCTGTAAACAATGTTATAAACGAGAAAACAAAATAGTGTTTGAAAATATAACACTGTGTGTGTGTATAATATATATACCCACACACACACACACACACACACACACACACACACCACTCACACTCACACACACAATTTCCCTCCTGGGATGAATACATTTCCTGTTGTACATTCGGCCCGTGACTGAGTGGGTTTTCTCTGGGGCCTCTGGTTTCCTCCCACTGTCCAAATATGTACAAGTTTGTAGCTTAATTGGCTTTGGTAACATGGTAAATTCTCCCTAGTGAGTGGGCTAGTATTAGTGTGCGGGTGATCGCTGGTCGGCACGGACTCAGTGGGCTGAAGGGCCTGTTTCTGCACTGTACCTCTAAACTAAACTTTCTGGGATTGTCCAATATATTTTTGAACGTCTACCTTTGAAACATGACAGATGTTTTAGATGGCAACAGACTTGAGTCCAAAGAAGGGTCTGGACCCAAAATGTCACCTATTCTTTTTCTCCAGAGATGTTGTCTGATCCACTGTTTTTTTTAATCTATCTTCGATGTAAACCAGCATCTGTAGTTCTTTCCTACGTCATTTAAATATTACTGTAACAAATGTCAGTACAAAATGGGGAAAGGAGATGAAGGTGGGACGCAGATGCGATGGCTAGTAGGGTGGAAGGTGAGGACAAGGGGACACTGTCCTTGTTACGAGTAGGGGGGTGGGGAGTGAGAGCAGAGTTGCTGGATATAGAGGAGACCCTGGTGAGAGCCTCATCTATAATCAAAGAGGGGAACCCCTGTTCCCTAAAGAATGAGGACATTTCCGATGCCCTGGTCTGGAACACCTCAACCTGGGTGCAGATGCAGTGCAGACGGAGGAATTGAGGGTGGGGTAGAAATGGGTAGAATATGAAAACAAAGAACTGGACATGCTGGACATAAAATGCTGGAGTAACTCAGCAAGTCAGACAACATCTCTGGATAGAAGGAATGGGTGACGTTTTGGATCGAGACCCTTCTTCTTCAGACTGCTCCACTGCAGATGCTAGTCTACACAAAATATCTGAGTGGGACAGTATCTCTGGAGAACATGGATAGGCAATGTTTTGGGTCGGAAATAATGTTAATTGTATCCCTTCGTTATCACCTCTTCCCCAGCCAACAATGGGCCATTATGGGCTCCACCCTTCCTTGGTCATCTGTTGCTAGCCCTGATTTGTTCAAGAGAGTTAGATTTAGCTCTTAGGGCTAATGGAATCAAGGGATATGGGGCGAAAGCAGGGACAGGAACAGGATAATGAAGTAGATTTTCAAAGTCTACAGAGAGATTTAGGCCATTTGGAAGAGTGGGCTGAAAGATAGCAGATGGAGTTTAATGCTGATAAGTGTGAGGTGCTACATCTTGGCAGGACAAATCAATGGTAAATGGTAGCGAATTGAGGAATGCAGTTGAACAGAGGGATCTAGGAATAACTGCATAGTTCCCTGAAAGTGGAATCTCATGTAGATAGGGTGGTAAAGAAAGCTTTTGGTATGCTGGCCTTTATAAATCAGAGCATTGAGTATAGAAGTTAGGATGTAATGTTAAAATTGTACAAGGCATTGGTGAGGCCGATTCTGGATTATGGTGTACAATTCTGGTTGCCAGAATTGTACACCAATTCTGATTTACTAGAATGTTGCCTGAGTTTCAGCAACTAAGTTACAAAGAAAGGTTGAACAAGTTAGGTCTTTATTCTTTGGAGCGTAGAAGGTTAAGGGGGGACTTGATAGAGGTCTTTAAAATGATGAGCGGGATAGACAGTTGGCATGGATAAGCTTTTTCCATTGAGAGTAGGGAAGATCCAAACAAGAGGACATGATTTGAGAATTAAGGGACAGAAGTTTAGGGGTAACATGAGGGGGGATTTCTTTACTCATAGAGTGGTAGCTGTGTGGAATGAGCTTCCAGTGTAAGTGGTGGAGGCAGGTTCGATTTTATCATTTAAAAATACATTGGATAGGTATATGGACAGGAAAGGAATGGAGCGTTATGGTCTTAGTGCAGGTAGATGGGACTAGGTGAGAATAAGTGCTCGGCATGGACTAGAAGGGCCGAGATGGCCTGTTTCCGTGCTGTAATTGTTATATGGTTATTTCTATTGTATAGTATTGTGTGTGTAGGAAGGAACTGCAGATGCTGGTTTAAACAGAAGATAGACACAAAAAGCTGGAATAACTCAACAGGTCAGAATCTCTGGACAAAAGGAAAATACTACATTTTGGGTTGGGTCTGAAACAGATTCTTGCACACCTTTGCAATGTGGAAGGAAACGAGCACCCGGTAAAAACCCATGCGATCAAAGGGAAAAGGAGCAAACTCCATACACACAGCACCCATATTCAAGATCAATTCTGGGTCTGGAACTTTTAGGCAGCAACTTTATGGCCAGTGTACTGCCCCATGGTCTTGAACTGAATTAAAAACATACAGTAGCTGCAAAGGGGGACAGTCTTAGAGATTTAAGACTGAGAATGGATAGTTTCTTATTTTTAGAAACCAAAGTTATCACCATATAATTTTATATATAAAATATAGTGGCACAGCTGGTAGACTTGCTGCCTCACACGCCAGGGATTTGTGTTCGATCCTGTCCTCGGGCACCGTCTGTGTTGAATTTGCACATTCTCCCTGCAAGTGTGTGGGTATCCTCCCACATCCCATGGCTAAACTTGCCTCTTAAATTGCCCCTAATGCGTGGGTGAGGAAAGTGGGATAACAGAACTTGTGTGAATGGTAGACAAAAATGCTGGAGAAACTCAGCGGATGAGGTAGCATCTATGGAGCGAAGGAAATAGGCGACGTTTTGGGTCGAGACCCTTCTTCAGACTGATGTGAGGGGGGGGACGAAGGAGAAAGAAAAAAGGAAGAGGCGGAGACAGTGGGCTGAGGAAGGGCTGGGAAGGGGAGAAGAAAGCAGGGACTACCTGAAATTTGAGAAGCCAATGTTCATACCGCTGGGGTGTAAACTGCCCAAGTGAAATGTGAGGTGCTGCTCCTCCAATTGACGGTGGGCCTCACTCTGGCCATGGAGGGGGCCCAGGACAGAAAGGTTGGATTCGGAATGGGAGGGGGAGTTGAAGTGCTGAGCCACTGGGAGATCCGGTTGGTTATTGCGAACCGAGACTTTTGGCTAAGATCAAGTGTAGTATCTGTTCTTATCAGTTCTGACTGAAAGAGACTATCCGTTCTTATTAGAACAGTTCTGGCGTGGATTGCAGAGCGAAATCGTTGAGTCAGTCGGCTGCAGGCTTAGAGGTGGATCCATGCTGGTTGGGAAACCAACCTAACACCTTATTCAGCCACAATGACAGCAGGAGCAGGAGTGCAGGGTATTCGGAATACCCTGCGAATAAGTGTCAACCTCAGCAAGGGGACCCCCTTCTCACGAGACCTGTTCATGAAGAAGGTCTTGCTAGAGGCCTGCAAATTTGAGGCCAAGGACATCTACTGCCTCCAGGATTTTCTTGGTAAAGCTGAGGGTGGACAAAGATGGAGAAATCGTCCACCCCCCCTCGGTTTTCGCGATTGGAGGAAACCGAGGATACTTGAGCTATGTAGGGCAACCCAGGCTGTGCAGGAAATGCAACAAGCCTGGGCATGTGATGGCCCAATGCACTGCAGTTGTCTGCAAAAACTGCAAGGCGGAGGGCCATGAGACAAAGGACTGTCAGGCCAGCAAGAACTGCAACCTGTGCGGGGAGGCAGGCCACCTTTACAGGGCTTGCCCTAAAAGAGCCTGCACCTACGCACAGGCAACAAGTGGGGCTGCTGCCAGCACCCCAAAGGGGGGCGAGGCACCCCCCCACCACTGCCAAGACCCCAGCAGAAAGAGGGAACACGGATGAGGACAGCCCGACCACTTTGAGGCCCCAAGTGCCAGAAGGAGACGCCCAGCATCCTGCCCAGGAGGGAGAGTCGATGGAGGAGGGGGAACAGCAGGAGAAATGGGCAACGGTGAAGTACAAAAAGCACCAGAGGGGTCAGCCCAAAGAGCCGAGGCCGGAAAGGAGTGGTAAGTCAAAAAGTAAATCACAAAAAAGGTGTCTTTATCTTACAGAAGGCAGCAACCTCTCCTCCTCGTCGGAGGATGAGGCGACCGGGAAGTCCCAACGAGGGAGGCAGAGGAAGAAAACAGGGAAGGAAAAGAGAGAAGCCACGACGATCACCTCCCAGCCTCAGGAGACTGAGAGCAGAAAAGTGGCCGAGGGGCTCCAGCCCCAGGACATCGGGAGCAGTGCACCGGTCGAGGGGCACCAGCCCCAGGACATCGGGAGCAGCGCAGTGGTCGAGGGGTTCCAGCCCCTGGAGACAGGGATCATCACAGCGGCCAGTGGGCCCCAGCTCCGGGCAACCGGGAGCAGCGCAACAGCCGATGGGCCCCAGCTCCAGGCGACCGGGAGCATTGCAGCGGCCCATGGGCCCCAGCTCCGGGCGACCGGGAACAGCGCAGAGGCCATTGGGCCCCAGCTACAGAAGACAAAGGAAGCGGCATGCCCAAAAAGGGGTGGAACGAGAAGGCCCCCCCCCAACGACACCTTTGGTTACGTCACCTGAAACTCACCTCACCGCTGGATTCCTGAGCCCAGGAAATCTGAGGCAATTCACCGAAGGGGTGGGAATGAGGGGACATGGAAATGGTCAGTGACTCTAAAGACAATGGAGCTCAAACTGGCATCTTTAAACGTGCGCAGTATAAAGAGCACTGCGCGATGTGTTAATGCCTTACAGTACCTGGCCAAGGTCAAGGCAGGACTGCGGGCTGCCACACCTGCGCTGCTATCGGAGGTGGTCGCGATGGTGGCCCCACGGTCTGTCTGTGTGGTCCGGGGGAATGACTGTCATGCTTCCGGCCTGGGAATTTTGCTGCGGGGTGGGAACTTCACCATCACTGAGGTCAGGGAAGTGGTTGGAGGGCGTCTCCTCGTGGTGGATGTTATGTACCATGGCTCTCCGCTCCGGCTGATAATTGTGTATGCCTCACCCACGCAGCGCGAGCAGCTGGCCGTTCTCCAGCAGCCCCCAGTGCTGCTGGCCACGTCCCGGCAGCTCGTTCTGGCCGGTGACTTCAACTGCATCATTGATGCGGCTGGACGATCCGACAGTGCTGACAGCAGACTGGACAGCACGTCTAAGTTCCTGATGGAGATGGTAAAAGATGCAAAGCTGCGCGACGCCTTCAGCGACCCTGCAGGCGGGTCCCAGCCGCGATTCACCTGGTCGAGATCGGACGGTTTAGCCCGATCTTGGATAGACTTTGTTTTCACGACAAAGGCCGTCACGGTGAGACACAGTGACCTCATGCCAGTGTTCTTCTCCGACCACTGCCTCCTTCAGGCTTCCTGACACCTACAGGAGAACCGGAAGGCAGGCAGAGGGACGTGGAAGTTAAACATGAAACTGTTGACCCCAGAGAATGTCGAGGAGCTAAAGAGGGACTACGCATGTTGGAGAACGGTGAGGCCCCTCTTTGATCCCCGACACTTTGGTGGGAAGCAACCAAGGAGAACATTAAGAGGTTCTTCATAATTAAAGGGGTTCAGAGAGCAAGACAGAGCCAGAGGGAATTGTGCCAACTCCAGACAGATTTGCAACAACTGCTCCTTCTGCAGTTGAGCGGGGTGGATGTGAGGGAGGAACTTAGAGAGTTGAAGGACCCGCAAGCTCAGCTCTTCACCTCTGAATCCTCCAAGATCATCTTCCGATCCAGGGTCCGTCATGTGGAGCAGGATGAGGCGTGCTCATGTTTCTTCTTCCATAAGGGGGAGATCTGTGATGAACAGCCTTAGGGAGGAGGACGGCACGGTAGCATCCTCACAGACAGACATGCTGAGGATCTGCAAATCCTTTTACACAGATTTGTATGACCAAAAGACCACAGACAGTACCTCCTCCCAGAACTTCCTGTCCACAATCACGGGGGTCTTGGAGGACAACAAGCGGGAGAGTCTGGACCAACCACTGACCCTAGAGGAGCTGACTGGCTCCATCCATTCTTTTGACTTGAATAAAACTCCCGGAAGCGATGACTTACCGACCGAGTTGTATTCGGCTCTGTGGGACTGGATGGGCCCGGACCTGCTAGAAGTGCACAACGACATGCTTCTAGCTGGTAGCATGTCAGACTCCATGAGGAAGGGCAACATCACCTTAATCTACAAGCAGAAGAGGGAGATGAAGGACATAAAGAATATGAGACCCATAACACTCTTGAATGTAGACTACAAGATCCTGTCTAAGGCCATCGCCAACCGGGTCAAGTCTTCTCTGGGACAGGTGATCCACCCGGACCAAACCTGTGCTGTACCTGGCAGGAAAATCTCAGACAGCCTAGCGCTGCTGAGAGATACCATCGCCTACGTGCAGGACAGACGGGTGGATGCCTGCCTCGTCAGCTTGGACCAGGAGAAGGCCTTCGACAGGATTTCGCACACGTACATGAGGGACTTGCTCTCCAAAATGGGTTTTGGGGAGGGAATCAGGAATTGGATCAAACTGCTCTACACCAACATCTGTAGTGCAGTCCAAATCAATGGGTGGGAATCAGACAGTTTCCCTGTAGTGTCTGGAGTTAGGCAGGGTTGCCCTCTCTCTCCTGTCTTGTTTGTCTGCTGTATTGAACCTTTTGCCGAATCCATCAGGAAGGATGTGAGCATAAGAGGAGTGACATTGCCTGGCAGTGGGGGCATTCAAGTAAAGTCCTCCCTGTACATGGATGATGTCGCTGTCTTCTGCTCGGATCCAGCGGCGGTTCGCAGACTGACTAGTATCTGCGACCAGTTTGAGTCAGCCACCGGAGCCAGGGTGAACCGCAGCAAGAGCGAGGCCATGCTCATTGGCAACTGACCCGACAGATCGTCCGTCCTCTTCACCATCAAGCCTGACTTCTTGAAGGTGCTGGGGATCTGGTTCGGGGGGGCTGAGGCATGTAACAAAAATTGGCTGGAGCGGATAGCCAGGGTGGGGAGGAAGCTGGAGCTGTGGAGGCAACACTCCCTCTCCATAACGGGAAAGAATTTGGTCATCAGGTGTGAGGTGCTCTCGGGGCTGCTGCACTTGGCACAAGTGTGGCCTGTCCCTCCCTCCTACGCCACAGGGATCACCCGGGCCATCTTCCAGTTCATCTGGGGGTTGAGGATGGACCGGGTGCGATGGGCCACAATGTACAAGTCAGCAGACGACGGGGGTAAAAGCGTGCCCAACGTCGCCCTCATTCTGATGGCCACGTTCGTGTGTGGCTGCATCAGGCGGAGTGTAGAGCCAAGGCACTTGGGCACCAAGTGTCACTACCTACTGAGGTTCTATCTGTCCCCGGTGTTGAGAAGGATGGGCCTGGCGCAGGTGCCACGCAATGTGCCAGTCAGCTGGACATTGCCGCCCCATCTGTCGTCTGTGGAAGGGTTCTTCCGGACCAACACCTTTGACCACATGTCCATCGGGAAGTGGTCAGCACAGAATGTCCTGCAGGCACTGCAGGGAAAGGACTCTATGGACCCGGTGGCGTGGTTCCCTGAGCAGACTGCCCAGCTTGTCTGGCAAAATGCCTCATCGCCAGAACTCACCAACAAGCACCAAGACCTGGCTTGGCTGGCGGTGAGGGGAGCCCTCCCAGTCAGATGCTTCCTGCACTGTCGGAACCTCACTTCCAGCGCACGCTGCCCTCGGGACGGCTGCTATGGAGAGGAGACGGTTGCCCACCTCTTTGCAGAGTGTGGGTTTGCTAAAAAAGTGAGTCTGGAGAAAAATGCAAGGGTCCCTGGTACGCTTTATCCCGAACAGCTCCGTCACAGAGGACTCGGTGATTTAAGGACTGTTCCCAGGCACACATTCAGAGGCTGACATCGAGTGCTGCTGGAGGGTCATCAACTCGGTAAAAGACGCCCTTTGGTCTGCCCGAGCATTGTTCACCACCCAGCAGAGCGAGATGTCCGTCAGGGAATGTTGCCGACTGGCCCGCTGCAGACTGCAGGAGTACGTGCTGAGGGACGCACTGAAGCTCGGTGCAGCCAACGCCATGGCTCGGTGGGGGAGGGCCACAGTCTAAGGCCCTCCCACCGCCGTTCATGGGAGGCATGGTATGGTGGAGACGCCCCTCAAAATTAAGGGAAGGTATCCCACGCCATTGTGCCACGTGAGTATATTTTGAAATTTTAAAAAAATTGCGAACCGAGCGGAGGTGTTGGGCGAAGCGATCGCCAAGCCTACGCTTGGTCTCACCGATGTAGAGCAGCTAACACCTAGTGCAGCAGATGCAATAGATGAGGTTGGAGGAGGTGCAGGTGAACCTCTGCCGCACCTGGAAAGACTGCTTCGGTCCTTGAATGGAGTCAAGGGGGGAGGTAAAGTGACAAGTGTAGCATTTCCTGCGGATGCAAGGGAAAGTGCCAGGAGAAGGGGTGGTTTGGGTGAGAAGGGACAAATTGACCAGGGAGTTACGCAGTGAGCGGTCTCTTTGGAAAGCTGATGGGAGGAGATGGGAAGATGTGGCCAGTGGAGGGGTCCCATTGGTAGACAAAAAAAGCTGGAGAAAATCAGCGGGTGAGGCAGCATCTATGAGCAAAGGAATAGGCGACGTTTCGGGTCGAGATCCTTCAGACTTATGTCAGGGGAGGGGTGGAGGTGGGAAAAAGAAAGGAAGAGGCAGAGACTAGGCTGTGGGAGAGCTGGGAATGGGAGGGGAAGGAGGGAGAAAGCAGGGACTACCTGAAATTGCGTAAGCCAATGTTCATACCGCTGAGGTTTAAACTACCCAAACGAAATATGAGGTGCTGTTCCTCCAATTTGTGGTGGGCCTCACTGTGGCCATAGAGGAGGCCAGGACAGAAAGGTCGGATTTGGAATGGGAGGGGGAGTTGAAGTGCTGAGACACCGGGAGATCAAGTTGGTTATTGCGAACTGCGTGTAGGTGTTGTGCGAAGCGATCGCCAAGCCTGCGCTTGGTCTCACTGAGGTTGATCATACGCTGAATAATCCAACCACATTTTTGTTTGGAAGTGGAAAGAAATAATAGAAATTGCATTCATTGCAATGTGTAAAAAGAGTTGAGATACTGTATTATAATTTTGCGGCAAGTCATTGAGGTATATATCATTTCTTGATTGGTGAATATGTTTAGTTTGTGATTTTATTTGAAGCAGAAATAATATGTGAATGCTTCATTGAACATAATTCTGACTGGTAACTACGCACTGCATCCGAGCACAATATCGCACGTGTCATGCAAGCCGTCTTAAATTACCACCTAAACCGTCATTTGGCAACTTACAAAGCTGCCAAGGTTGCCCGGCTGACAACAGAGAAAATAAGTTAAGTGAGAGCCCTGTCTGCATTCTCCAGAGATGCTGCCTGACCCGCTGAGTTACTCCATCACTTTGTACCTGTCCGCATTCTCCAGAGATGCTGCCTGACTCGCTGAGTTACACCATCACTTTGTACCTGTCCGCGTTCTCCAGAGATGCTGCCTGACTCGCTGAGTTACTCCAGCACTTTGTGACTATCTTCAGTTTTAAACCAGCATCTGCAGTTCCTTCCAACACACTTAGAAACATGGAAAATAGGTATAGGAGTAGACCATTCTGCCCGTCGGGCCAGCACCGCAATTGAATATTATCGTGGCTGATCATCCACGATCAGTACCCCGTTCCTGCTTTCTCCCCATATCCCTTGATTCCGTTAGCCCTAAGAGCTAAATCTAACTCTCTCTTGAAAGCATCCAGATAATTGGTCTCCACTGCCTTCTGAGGCAGAGAATCCCACAGATTCAAAACTGATGAGGTGGAAAAGTTTCTCCTCATCTCGGTCCTAAATGGCCGACCCCTTATTCGTAAACTGTGTGTTGACCCTGGTTCTGGACTCCCCCAACATCAGGAAATGTTTTCCTGCATCTGGCCTGTCCTATAGGATCCCCTCTCATCCTAGCTATTAATAATTATGATATAGTTGGGATCACGGAGACATGGCTCCAGGGTGACCAAGGCTGGGAGCTGAACATCCAGGGATATTCAATATTCAGGAAGGATAGACAGAGAGGAAAAGGAGGTGGGGTAGCGTTGCTGGTTAGAGTGGAGATTAACGCAATAGAAAGGAATGACATTAGCTTGGAGGATGTGGAATCGATATGGGTGGAGCTGCGAAACACTAAGGGGCAGAAAACGCTAGTGGGTGTTGTGTACAGGCCACCTAACAGTAGTAGTGAAGTTGGGGATGGCATCAAACAAGAAATTAGAAATGCGTGCAACGAAGGTAAAACTGTTATAATGGGTGATATATATAGATTGGGTGAATCAAATTGGCAGGGGTGCTGAGGAAGAGGATTTCTTGGAATGTATGCGGGATAGTTTTCCAAACCAACATGTGGAGGAACCAATGAGAGAGCAGGCTATTCTAGACTGGATATTGAGTAATGAGGAAGGGTTAGTTAGCAGCCTTGTTGTACGTGGCCTCTAGGGCAAGAAAGACAATAATATGGTTGAGTTCTTCATTAGGATGGAGAGTGACATTGTTAATTCAGAAACACGGGTCCTGAACTTAAAGAAAGGTAACTTTGAGGGTATGAGATGTGAATTGGCCAAGATGGACTGGCAATTGATTCTTGAAGGGTTGACGGTGGATATGCAATGGAAGGCATTTAAAGACTGCATGGATGAACTACAACATTTGTTCATCCCAGTATGGCAAAAGAATAAATCAGGGAAGGTGGCGCATCCGTGGATAATGAGGGAAATCAGGGATAGTATCAAAGAAAAAGATGAAGTGTACAAATTAGCCAGAAAAAGCAGCCTACCAGGGGACTGGGAGAAATTCAGAGACCAACAGAGGAGGACAAAGGGCTTAATTAGGAAAGGGAAAATGTTGTATGAAAGAAAACTGGCAGGAAACATAAAAACTGACTGCAAAAGTTTTTATCGATATGTGAAGCGCAAAAGATTAGTTAAAACAAATGTAGGTCCCTTGCAGTCAGAAACGGGTGAAATGATCATGGGGAACAAGGACATGGCAGACCAATTGAATAACTACTTTGGTTCTGTCTTCACTAAGGAAGACTTAAATAATTTGCCGGAAATAGCAGGGGATCGCGGGTCAAATGAGATGGAGGAAATGAGTGATATCCAGGTTAGCCGGAAAGTGGTGTTGGGTAAATTGAATGGATTAAAGGCCGATAATTCCCCAGGGCCAGATAGGCTGCATCCCAGGGTACTTAAGGAAGTAGCCCCAGAAACAGCAGATTTTTTTTTTTTTTTAAATTTCAAAATATACTTTATTCGAATGATAAATATATACAATACATTAACCTTGCGGAAAATCCATCCGACATTTTCGGAGGCTGTACAATAGATCAATACAGTTTAGACATTTCTTTTCCCCAAGTTTCCACAAATCAGTCCCCCACTCGTGCCACAATGGCGTGGGATACCTTCCCTTAATTTTAAGGGGCGTCTCCACCATACCATACCCCCCATGTCCAGCAGCAGAAGGACCTTAGACTGAGGCCCTCCCCCACCGAGCCTTGGCGTTGGCTGCACCGAGCTTCAGTGCGTCCCTCAGCACGTACTCCTGCAGTCCGCAGCGGGCCAGTCGGCAACATTCCCTGACGGACATCTCGCTCTGCTTGGTGGTGAACAATGCACGGGCAGAACAAAGGCCGTCTTTTACCGAGTTGATGACCCTCCAGCAGCATGCAATGTCAGCCTCTGAATGTGTCCCTGGGAACAGTCCGTAAATCACCGAGTCCTCTGTGACGGAGCTGTTCGGGATAAAGCGTACCAGGGACCCTTGCATTTTTCTCCAGACTCTTTTAGCAAACCCACACTCTGTAAAGAGGTGGGCAACCGTCTCCTCTCCATAGCAGCCGTCCCGAGGGCAGCGTGCGCTGGCAGTGAGGTTCCGACGGTGCAGGAAGGATCTGACTGGGAGTGCTCCCCTCACCGCCAGCCAAGCCAGGTCTTGGTGCTTGTTGGTGAGTTCTGGCGATGAGGCATTTTGCCAGATAAGCTGGGCAGTCTGCTCAGGGAACCACACCACCGGGTCCATAGAGTCCTTTTCCTGCAGTGCCTGCAGGACATTCTGTGCTGACCACTGCCCGATGGACATGTGGTCAAAGGTGTTGGTCCGGAAGAACCCTTCCACCGACGACAGATGGGGCGGCAATGTCCAGCTGACTGGCACATTGCGTGGCACCTGCGCCAGGCCCATCCTTCTCAACACCGAGGACAGGTAGAACCTCAGCAGGTAGTGACACTTGGTGCCCACGTGCCTTGGCTCTACACTCCGCCTGATGCAGCCACACACGAAGTTGGCCATCAGAATGAGGGCGACGTTGGGCACGCTTTTACCCCCGTTGTCTGCTGACATGTACATTATGGCCTGTCGCACCCGGTCCATCCTCGCCCCCCAGATGAACTGGAAGATGGCCCAGGTGATCCCTGTGGCGTATGAGGGAGGGACAGGCCACACTTGTGCCAAGTACAGCAGCCCCAAGAGCACCTCACACGTGATGACCAAATTCTTTCCCATTATGGAGAGGGAGCGTTGCCTCCACAGCTCCAGCTTCCTCCCCACCCTGGCTATCCACTCCAGCCAATTTTTGTTACATGCCTCAGCCCCCCCGAACCAGAACCCCAGCACCTTCAAGAAGTCAGGCTTGATGGTGAAGGGGACGGAAGATCTGTCGGGCCAGTTGCCAAAGAGCATGGCCTCGCTGTTCCTGCGGTTCACCCTGGCTCTCGTGGCCGACTCAAACTGGTTGCAGATACTAGTCAGTCTGCGAACCGACCCTGGATCCGAGCAGAAGATAGCGACATCGTCCATGTACAGGGAGGTCTTTACTTGAATGCCCCCACTGCCTGGCAATGTCACTCCTCTTATGCTTGCATCCTTCCTGATGGATTCAGCAAAAGGTTCAATACAGCAGACAAACAAGACAGGAGAGAGAGGGCAACCCTGCCTAACTCCAGACCTTACAGGAAAACTGTCTGATTCCCACCCATTGATTTGGACTGCACTACGGATGTTGGTGTAGAGCAGTTTGATCCAATTCCTGATTCCCTCCCCAAAACCTATTTTGGAGAGCACGTCCCTCATGTACGTGTGCGAAATCCTGTCGAAGGCCTTCTCCTGGTCCAAGCTGACTAGTCAGGCATCCATCCGTCTGTCCTGCACGTAAGCAATGGTATCTCTCAGCAGCGCTAGGCTGTCTGAGATTTTCCTGCCAGGTACAGCACAGGTTTGGTCCGGGTGGATCACCTGTCCCAGAGCAGACTTGACCCGGTTGGCGATGGCCTTGGACAGGATCTTGTAGTCTACATTCAAGAGTGTTATGGGTCTCCAATTCTTTATGTCCTTCATCTCCCTCTTCTGCTTGTAGATTAGGGTGATGTTGCCCTTCCTCATGGAGTCTGACATGCTACCAGCTAGAAGCATGTCGTTGTACACTTCTAGCAGGTCCGGGCCCATCCAGTCCCTCAGAGCCAAATACAACTCGGCCGGTAAGCCATCGCTTCCGGGAGTTTTATTCGAGTCAAAGGAACGGATGGAGCCAGTCAGCTCCGCTCGGGTCAGTGGTTGGTCCAGACTCTCCCGCTTGCTGTCCTCTAAGACCTCCGTGATTGAGGACAGGAAGTTCTGGGAGGAGGTACTGTCTGTGGTCTTTTGGTCATACAAACTGTGTAAAAGTATTTGCAGATCCTCAGAATATCTGTCTGTGAGGATGCTACCGTGCCGTCCTCCTCCCTAAGGCTGTTCATCACAGAGCTCCCCCAGTGAACCTTACGGAAGAAGAAACGTGAGCACGTCTCATCCTGCTCCACATGGCGGACCCTAGATCTTGGAGGATTCAGAGGTGAAGAGCTGAGCTTGCCGGTCCTTCAACTCTCTAAGTTCCTCCCTCACATCCACCCCGCTCGATTGCAGAAGGAGCAGTTGCTGCAAATCTGTCTGGAGTTGGCACAATTCCCTCTGGCTCTGTCTTGCTCTCTGAACCCCTTTAATTATGAAGAACCTCTTAATGTTCTCCTTGGTTGCTTCCCACCAGAGTGTGGGGGAGTCAAAGAGGGGCCTCACCATTCTCCAACATGCGTAGTCCCTCTTTAGCTCCTCGACATTCTCTGGGGTCAACAGTTTTGTGTTTAACTTCCACGTCCCTCTGCCTGCCTTCCGGTCCTCCTGTAGGTGACAGGAAGCCTGAAGGAGGCAGTGGTCGGAGAAGAACACTGGCATGAGGTCAGTGTGTCTCACCGTGACGGCCTTTGTCGTGAAGACAAAGTCTATCCGAGATTGGGCTAAACCGTCCGATCTCGACCAAGTGAACCGCGGCTGGGACCCGCCTGCAGGGTCGCTGAAGGCGTCACGCAGCTTTGCGTCTTTTACCATCTCCATCAGGAACTTTGACGTGCTGTCCAGTCTGCTGTCGGCACTGCCGGATCGTCCAGCCGCATCAATGATGCAGTTGAAGTCACCGGCCAGAACGAGCTGCCGGGACCTGGCCAGCAGCACTGGGAGCTGCTGGAGAACGGCCAGCCGCTCGCTCTGCGTGGGTGGGGTATACACATTTATCAGCCGTAGCGGAGAGCCACGGTACATAACATCCGGAGCTGGGGCCCGTTGGCTGTTGCACTGCTCCCAGTTGCCCGGAGCTGGGGCCCACTGACTGCTGCGATGATTCCTGTCTCCAGTGCCTGGAGCCCCTCAACCACTGCGCTGCTCCCGATGTCCTTGGGCTGGAGCCCCTCGGCCACTTCTCTGCTCTCGGTCTCCTGAGACTGGGAGGTGATCATCGTGGCCTCTCTCTTTTCCTCCTCCGTTTTCTTCCTCTGCCTCCCTCGTTGGGACTTCCCGGTCGCCTCATCCTCCGACGAGGAGGAGAGGTTGCTGCCTTCTGTAAGAGAAAGACACCTTTTTTGTGATTTTCTTTTGGACTTACCACTCATTTCCGGCCTCGGCTCTTTGGGCTGATCCCTCTTCTTATACTTCACCGTTGTCCATTTCTCCTGCTGTTCCCCCTCCTCCATCGACTCTCCCTCCTGGGCAGGATGCTGGGCGTCTCCTTCTGGCACTTGGGGCATCAAGGTGGTCGGGCTGTCCACATCCGTGTTCCCTCTTTCTGCTGGGGTCTTGGCAGTGGTGGGGGGTGCCTCGCCCCCCTTTGGGGGGGTGCCAGCAGCCCCTCTTGTTGCCTGTGCATAGGTGCAGGCTCTTTTAGGGCAAGCCCTGTAATAGCCTCCCGCAGATGCAGTCTTGTGGCTGACAGTCCTTTGTCTCATAATTTTTCAACAACTGCAGTGCATTCTGGGTAGATCACTGAGGATTGGAGGGGTTAGCTCAATGTATTTCTCACCCCCGATTTTTCTTTGTCCATCAGCTTTACCAAGAAAGGAGGCAGAGATGTCCTTGGCCTCAGATTTGCAGGGCAAGACCTTACATGACCAGTTCGTGAGTCTAGGTTGACACTTATTCGCAGGGTATTCCGAAACTGCTAGCCAGTCATTGTGGCTGAATAAAGAACCAGCATGGGATCCACCTCTAAGCCTGCAGCCGACTGATTCGCTCTGAATCCAGCCAGAACTGTTCTAATAAGAACGGATCTCTTTCAAGTCAGCATGATTAACGAACAGGACACTTGATAAATCTCGGTTGACGCAATAACCAACCGATTCTCCCAGTAGCACTTCAAACTCCCCCTCCCATTCCGAATCCAACCTTTCTTCCTGGGCCCCCTCCATGGCCAGAGTGAGGCCCACAGAGTGGATAAGGGAGAAGCAGTGGATGTGTTGTATCTGGACTTTCAGAAGGCTTTTGACAAGGTCCCACACAAGAGATTGGTATACAAACTTAAAGCACACGGTATTGGTGGTTCAGTATTGATGTGGATAGAGAACTGGCTGGCAGAAAGGAAGCAAAGAGTAGGAGTGAACGGGTCCTTTTCAGGATGGCAGACAGTGACTAGTGGGGTGCCGCAAGGCTCAGTGCTGGGACCCCAGCTATTTACAATATACATTAATGATTTGGACGAGGGAATTAAATGCAACATCTCGAAGTTTGCGGATGACACGAAACTGGGGGGCAGTGTTAGCTTTTTAGGAGGATGCTAGGAGGCTGCAGGATGACTTGGATAGACTGGGTGAGTGGGCAAATGCATGGCAGAGGCAGTATAATGTGGATAAATGTGAGGTTATCCACTTTGGTGGCAAAAACAGGAAGGTAGACTATTATTTGAATGGTGACCGATTAGGAAAATGGGAGATGCAGCGATGAGACCTGGGTGTCATGGTACACCAGTCATTGAAAGTAGGCATGCAGGTGCAGCAGGCTGTGAACAAAGCGAATGGTATGTTGGCATTCATAGCAAAAGGATTTGAGTACAAGAGCAGGGAGGTTCTACTGCAGTTGTACAGGGTCTTGGTGAGGCCACACCTGGAGTATTGCGTACAGTTTTGGTCTCCTAATCTGAGGAAAGACATTCTTGCCATAGAGGGAGTACAGAGAAGGTTCACCAGACTGATTCCTGGGATGGCACGACTTCCATATGAAGAAAGACTAGATAGACTTGGCTTGTACTCACTGGAATTTAGAAGATTGAGGGGTGATCTCATGGTGACTTACAAAATTCCTAATGGGTTGGGCAGGCTAGATGCAGGAAGATTGTTCCCGATGTTGGGGAAGTCCAGGACAAGGGGTCACAGTTTAAGGATAAGGGGGAAGTCTTTTAGGACCGAGATGAGAAAATCATTTTTCACACAGAGAGTGGTGAATCTGTGGAATTCTCTGCCACAGAAGGTAGTTGAGGCCAGTTTGTTGGCCATATTTAAGAGGGAGTTGGATGTGGCCCTTGTGGCTGAAGGGATCAAGGGGTATGTAGAGAAGGCAGGTACAGGATACTGTTGGATGATCAGCCATGATCATATTGAATGGCGGTGCAGGCTCGAAGGGCCGAATGGCCTGCTCCTGCACCTAATTTCTATGTTTCTAAATTCCAGTGAATGCAAGCCCAGTCAACCAATTCTTTCATCATACGTAGTTTAGTTTATTTTCACGTGTACCAAGGGAGATTGCGTGCTATCCAGTCAGTGGAAAGACTGTACATGTACCTGCTGTCTGTGCAGCGTTTGCACGTTCTCCCCGTGACCTGAGTAGTTTTTCCCGGGCACTCAGGTTTCCTACCATACTCCAAAGACTTGCAGGTTTGCAGGTTAATTGGCTTAGTCCATATGTAAATTATCCCTAGTGTGTGTAGGATAGCATTTGTGTCAATGCTGGTCAACGCGGGCTCGGTGGGCCTGTTTCCGTGCTGTATCTCCAACAGGTCCAACACAAACATCCACTTACCTCGGCGTAAAGCTGAACAGGTCGCTTTCATTTCGTCAACACCTGGATGGTCTGCGACAAGGTCCTGGCACGTAGCGGCCTCATCCGACGCCTGGCATGAACAAGTTGGGGAGCCAGCCCATCAACTCTTTGTGCCTTTGCCTTAGCTCTTGTGTATGACCCAGCTGAGTACTGCTCACCCATATGGAGTAGAAGTAGACATACTAGCCTGGCAGACACGAACCTGAACAGCACCTTGTGAACCATCGCTGGGTGCCTTCAACCTACTCCGGTCGAGCAGCTCCCTATACTTGCAGGCATTCCGCCTGCAGGGATCCGAAGGCAAGCAGCAACTCTGGCACTATCTCATCGTGCCATAGACCCAGATCACCTCCTCCATCAGGCTATCAGCAGAGAGCAGAGGCCACCCCGACTGAAGTCCCGTCACCCCTTTGCTCCACATGGGAAACAACCCCAAGCATCCAGCCAACTGAGACAAAAGCACACTGGCTAGCCACCAAGTGGTCGCAGGAGTGGAAGGCATCCTCATCTCCATTACACAGCTACATCTCTTCACCAGATGAAAGCTGTCCAGGGTCTGAGCTCCCCAGAGGAGCATGGGTGAAGCTCAACAGACTTGGTACTGGAGTTGGGCGTTTCAATGCCAGCATGTGGAGATGGGGGCTCCGCCAGAGCCCAGCCTGTGAATGTGGAGCAGAACAACAGACAGCCAACCATGTCATCTCTGGGTGCCCGCTCTACCACCCACCAAATGGAGCTGTGTCAGGGCCTGGCAGACATTGACGCCAACAGAGACAACAACCTTGCTGCTCAAAATCGGCTTCAGATCTAACTATTCCTTTGGTTTATGTTTCACTCGCAAGTAGCGCCCCCTGTTGGTTGAAGGCCGCGGTGCAGCGTCTCTATTCCGCCGACTGTAGCGCCCCCTGTTGGTTGAAGGCCGCGGTGTAGCACCTCTGGTCCTCCAACTGTAGCGCCTCCCTGTCGGTTGAAGGCCACAGTGCAGTGTCTCTGGTCCTCCGACTGTAGCGGCCCCTGTTGGTTGAAGGCTGTGGTCCAGCACCTCTGGTCCTCCGACTGTAGCGCCCCCTGTCGGTTGAAGGCCACAGTGCGGTGTGTCTGGTCCTCCGACTGTAGCGCCCCCTGTCGTGAGGCCGCGGTGTAACGTCTCTGGTCCTCCAACTGCAGTGCCACCTGACAGAGGGAGGCGATGGTGCAGTGCCTGTGGTTCTCCGACTAGTGCCATCTGGCGGCGGGAGGCCAGGGTACAGCACCCCTTGTCGGTTGAAGGTCATGATGCAATGCCTGTAGTCCTCCCTCCACAGCACCCTCTGACTGCGGGAGGCCACGGCGCACCGTCTTTGTTCCTCTTGTCTGCAACTCCCACTGGTGCCAGGAGGCCATGGTGCAGTGTCTCTGGGAGGTTTGAGTTTATTTTATTGTCACGCGTGCCAATGTGCAGTGAAAAGCTTTTTCGTTGCTTGCTAGACAGTCAGTGGATAGACAACACATGATTACAATTGATCCGTCCACAGTGTACGGATACGGGATAAAGGGAATAACGTTGAGTGCAAGACTTGTGTGACTTCAGCGCGGAGACAAGGTTTCTCCCTGTATAAGGTCATAAGTGATAGGAGCAGAATTAGACCATTTGGCCCATCAAGTCTATTCCGCCATTCACACATAGAGTTGTTAATCCGTGAAATTCTCTGCCTCAGGCAGTGGAGGCCAATAAGCGAGTTCGGTATCCGGAAAATCGCACGGAATCATTAATTTGTCAAAGGTCATTTGCTATAAAGAAACAGTGAACGAAGCGCTGGCTGTATAATCGGTGTATAAATTCTTAGCTTTATTCATAATTATGTGTAAAAATATATTTAATCTGAGGAGTGGGGGTGCCAGGTAGCGGGAGAGTGGGGTATAACAGCGAGAGAGAGAGGGGGAGCAGATGCGAGTGGGTGACGGGGAGAGACATTCTCGGCAGCTGCGCTGCTGCGCGCACACAGACCCGCACCTCATCCGCAGCTAGGATCCAACCCGGGTCCCCGGCACCGCAAGCGCTGCCGAACCGTCACTGGACCGTCCCTGTCCCTCCGAGTGTCCCATCCATGCCCGGGGTGCGGCCGGGGATGTCCGGGATGACCCGGGACCAATGGGACACAGGCCCAGAGCAGCAGCGGCCCCAGGTCCACAGGCAGCGCGGAGAAGAAGCGCCAACCCCAGCCCAAACCCGCTCCAACTCCCGAGGAACCCGTTCCCCGACGAGCCGGGGACCGCCAGCTACACTTGCCACCCCACCCAGAGGCTGCCAGCCAATTGCCCCGGGCGCCAGCGAAAGCGGAACAGCAGCCATCAACGGGGGGACACAAAACGCTGCAGCAACTCAGCGGGACAGGCAGCATCCCCGGAAAAAAGGAATGGGTGACGTTTCGGGTCGAGACCCTTCTCCAGAGATGCTGCCTGACCCGCTGAGGGGACCGGGACGGCCCAGCAGCGACTCAACAGCGCCCGCAGTGCTGGAGACCCGGGCCCGACACCGACCACGGACGAAACGCAGACCTGCACCCACACAGCAACACGGCCGCCGACAATGTTTATAGCAAGTGACTTATAACCTGGACATGCGCAGTCAGAATACTAAACTCGCTTATTCACTGGATGTTTCTGGACTAGATTTTTAAGATAGATTTAGCTCTAAGGTTAACGGAATCCAGGGATATGGGGGAAAAGCAGGAACGGGGTACTTATATTCTGGATGACCAGCCATGATCATATTGAATGGCGGTGCTGGCTCGAAGGGCAGAATGGCCTACTCCTGCACCTATTGTCTGTTACCTTCTCCCAACCAACGATGACCTATTCTATATTTTCCTTGAACTTCATTCCCTTTGTCCTGTTTTCACTCCTTGCACTTCCTTATGTCTGTACCTCCCATCAGATTGAAGAAGGGTCTCGACAAGAAACGTCACACATTCTGTCTCTCTACAGAAGCTGCCCGACCCGCTGAATGACTCCAGCACTGTGTGACCTTCTTGCCAGGATGCATGCTGCCCCCCTCGTGACTCTGCGCAATGGCAGGGTGCGTGGCCGGCAGTCCCCCTCGGATTGGCGGTGATGTCAGCGCGCTGGTCGTGTAGCCCCCTTTCTCCCACTTGCTTCCTCACCCCCTCCCTCTCCTCTCACCCCCTCACTCAACTCCCTCCCCCCGCTCTCCCCTCATAACCCCTCTCCCTTCAACCCCCTCCCCTCACTTCCGCCGTCCTCATCCCCCTTCCCCCCTTGCCTCCTCACCACCTCTCTCCTCCTTCCCTCCTCCTATCTCCACCATTCACCCTCTCCTCCCCCCACCCTCCACCTCCCCCCTGCTCCCATTCCCCACCCCACCCCCCACCCCCCCCTTCAAGCACCAGTAATATTCACACGTCAGTAAGGTCCTGTTTGCCAGATTGTTGACCCTCTGTGTTACCCTCCTGCAGGGTTTAGGAGCCATTGCTGTGGATGGAGAAACGGGGATGTGAGCAGCCATTGAGGGGGCCAGGGTGCTGGTGAGCCCCCCTCCCCCATTTGCTCTGTGCGGGCTGAGCTTTGAGGGGCTGAGCTTCGATGGAGGACCACATGATGGGGCATAACAAGGAGAAGCGTTGTGAGTGCGACGTGTGTGGCAAGGCCTGGCAGAGCATGAGCAATCTGGAGACCCACCAGCGGGTGCACACAGGAGAACGCCCCTTCAACTGCTCACAGTGCGGCAAGAGCTTCGCCAGCTCCAGCAATCTGCTGCGGCACAACCGCGTGCGCTTCGGTGAGAGGCCCTTCACCTGCTCCGACTGCGGCAAGAGCTTCAAGACAGCGAATGACCTGAAGAGACACCAGCGGGTGCACACGGGCGAGAAGCCCTATAGCTGCTCCACATGTGGTGAGAGCTTTGTCCAGTTGTCAGGGCTGCGGGAGCACCGGTGGGTGCATAACAGTGAGCGGCCCTTCACCTGCTCCAACTGCAGCAAAGGCTTCAAGTTGTCCATGGACCTGAAGGTGCACAGGCGCCTGCACACCTACACCTGCGCCCCGTGCGGCAAGGACTTCACACACTCCTGCAACCTGCTGTCGCTGCAGCGCACCCACACCGGCGAGCGCCCCTACACCTGCGCCCAGTGCGGCAAGGGCTTCATCTCCTCCAGCAACCTGCTGTCCCACCAGAGCACCCACACCGGGGGAGCAGCCCTACACCTGCGCCCAGTGCATCAAGGGCTTCACTCGTTCCTCCAGGCTATTGTCCCACCAACGGGTGCATGCCGGCGACCGTACCGTCCCCAGCCCGGTGTGTAGAGAGCTCTTTGCCATGGCCTCCCACACCCTGTCTCAACAGCGCGTGCACACCAGTGGCCAGCCCTACAACTACCCATACTGCGATGAGGAGTTTAACAGCTCACGGGGGTTGCGGCAGCACCGGAGGACATGTGGCTCTCCGTGGCTCTCCGCTCCGGCTGATAAATGTGTATGCCTCACCCACGCAGAGCGAGCGGCTGGCCGTTCTCCAGCAGCTCCCAGTGCTGCTGGCCATGTCCCGGCAGCTCGTTCTGGCCGGTGACTTCAACTGCATCATTGATGCAGCTGGACGATCCGGCAGTGCCGACAGCAGACTGGACAGCACGTCCAAGTTCCTGATGGAGATGGTAAAAGACGCAAAGTTGCGTGACTGCCCAGGGGGGAGAGTCGATGGAGGAGGGGGAACAGCAGGAGAAATGGACAATGGTGACGTATAAGAAGAGGGGTCAGCCCAAAGAGCCAAGGCCGGAAAGGAGTGGTAAGTCCAAAAGAAAATCACAAAAAAGGTGTCTTTCTCTTACAGAAGGCAGCAACCTCTCCTCCTCGTCGGAGGATGAGGCGACCGGGAATTCCAACGAGGGAGGCAGAGGAAGAAAACGGGGGAGGAAAAGGAGACCGAGAGCAGAGAGGTAGCCGAGGGGCTCCAGCCCCAGGACATCGGGAGCAGCGCAGTGGTTGAGGGGCTCCAGCCCCTGGAGAGAGGAATCATCACAACGGCAAGTGGACCCCAGCTCCAGGGGACTGGGAGTAGTGCAACGGCCGATGGGCCCCAGCTCCAGGCGACCGGGAGCATTGCAGTGGCCCATGGGCTCCAGCTCCGGGTGACTGGGAGCAGCGCAGAGGCCATTGGGCCCCAGCTCCGGGCGACCGGGAGCAGCGCAGAGGCCATTGGGCCCCAGCTACAGGAGACAAAGGAAGTGGCATGCCCAAAAGGGGGTGGAACGAGAAGGCCCCTCCCAACGACAACTTTGGTTACGCCACCTGATACTCACCTCACCGGTGGATTCCTGAGCCCAGGAAAGCTGAGGCAATTCACCGAAGCGGTGGGAATGATGGGACATGGAAATGGTCAGTGACTCTAAAGACAATGGAGCTCAAACTGGCATCTTTAAACATGCGCAGTATAAAGAGCACTGTGCGATGTATTAATGCCTTACAGTACCTGGCCAAGGTCAAGGCAGATGTGACTTTTCTTCAGCAGTGCAGGGCTGCCCCACGGACTGTCTGTGTGGTCGGGGGCGAAATGACTGTCGTGCTCCCGGCCTGGGGATTTTGCTGCGGGGAGGGAACTTCGCCATCACTGAGGTCAAGGAAGTGTTTGGATGGCAGAAAACGCTGGTGGGTGTTGTGTACAGGCCACCTAACAGTAGCAGAGAAGTTGGGGATGGTATCAAACAGGAAATTAGAAATGCGTGCGACAAAGGCAAAACAGTTATAATGGGTGACTTCAATCTACATATAGATTGGGTTAATCAAATTGGCAGGGGTGCTGAGGAAGAGGATTTTTTGGAATGTATGCGGGATAGTTATCTAAATCAACATGTAGAGGAACCAACGAGAGAGCAGGCTATTTTAGACTGGGTTTTGAGTAATGAGGAAGGGGTAATTAGCCGTCTTGTTGTACGTGCCCCCTTGGGCAAGAGTGACCATAATATGGTTGAGTTCTTCATTAGGATGGAGAGTGACATTGTTAATTCAGAAACAATGGTTCTGAACTTAAAGAAAGGTAACTTTGAGGGTATGAGACGTGAATTGGCCAAGATTGACTGGCAATTAATTCTAAAAGGGTTGACGGTGGATATACAATGGAAGACATTTAAAGACTGCATGGATGAACTACAAAAATTGTTCATCCCAGTTTGGCAAAAGAATAAATCGGGGAAGGTAGTGCATCCGTGGATAACAAGGGAAATCAGGGATAGTATCAAAGCAAAGGATGATGCGTACAAAGTAGCCAGAAAAAGCAGCATACCAGAGGACTGGGAGAAATTCAGAGACCAGCAGAGGAGGACAAAGGGCTTAATTAGGAAAGGAAAAATAGATTATGAAAGAAAACTGGCAGGGAACATAAAAACTGACTGCAAAAGTTTTTATAGATATGTGAAGAGAAAGAGGTTAGTTAAAACAAATGTAGGTCCCTTGCAGTCAGAAACAGGTGAGTTGATCATGGGGAACAAGGATATGGCGGACCAATTGAATAACTACTTTGGTTCCGTCTTCACTAAGGAAGACATAAATAATCTGCCTGAAATAGCAGGGGACTGTGGGTCAAAGGAGGAATTGAGTGAAATCCAGGTCAGTCGGGAAGTGGTGTTGGGTAAATTGAATAGATTAAAGGCCGATAAATCCCCAGGGCCAGATAGGCTGCATCCCAGAGTACTTAAAGAAGTAGCTCAGGAAATAGTGGATGCATTAGTGATAATCTTTCAAAACTCTTTAGATTCTGGAGTAGTTCCTGAGGATTGGCGGGTAGCAAATGTAACCCCTCTTTTTAAGAAGGGAGGGAGAGAGAAAAACGGGGAATTACAGACCAGTTAGTCTAACATCGGTAGTGGGGAAACTGCTAGAGTCAGTTATTAAAGATGGGATAGCAGCACATTTGGAAAGTGGTGAAATCATTGGACAAAGTCAGCATGGATTTACAAAAGGTAAATCATGTCTGACGAATCTTGTGGAATTTTTCGAGGATGTAACTAGTAGCGCGGATAAGGGAGAACCAGTGGATGTGGTTTATCTGGACTTCCAGAAGGCTTTCGACAAGGTCCCACATAAGAAGATTAGTATACAAACTTAAAGCATACGGTATTAGGGGTTCAGTATTGGTGTGGATAGAGAACTGGCTGGCAAAACAGGAAGCAAAGAGTAGGAGTAAACGGGTCCTTTTCACAATGGCAGGCAGTAACTAGTGGGGTACCGCAGGGCTCAGTGCTGGGACCCCAGCTATTTACAATATATATTAATGATCTGGATGAGGGAATTGAAGGCAATATCTCCAAGTTTGCGGATGACACTAAGCTGGGGGGCAGTGTTCGCTGTGAGGAGGATGCTAGGAGACTGCAAGGTGACTTGGATAGGCTGGGTAAGTGGGCAAATGTTTGGCAGATGCAGTATAATGTGGATAAATGTGAGGTATCCACTTTGGTGGCAAAAACAGGAAAGCAGACTATTATTTAAATGGTGGCCGATTAGGAAAAGGGGAGATGCAGCGAGACCTGGGTGTCATGGTACACCAGTCATTGAAAGTAGGGATGCAGGTGCAGCAGGCAGTGAAAAAAGCGAATGGTATGTTAGCTTTCATAGCAAAAGGATTTGAGTACAGGAGCAGGGAGGTTCTACTTCAGTTGTACAGGGTCTTGTTGAGACCACAACTGGAGTATTGCGTGCAGTTTTGGTATCCAAATCTGAGGAAGGACATTATTGCCATAGAGGGAGTGCAGAGAAGGTTCACCAGACTGATTCCTGGGATGTCAGGACTGTCTTATGAAGAAAGACTGGATAGACTCGGTTTATACTCTCTGGAATTTAGGAGATTAAGAGGGGATCTTATAGAAACTTACAAAATTCTTAAGGGGTTGGACAGGCTAGATGCAGGAAGATTGTTCCCGATGTTGGGGAACTCCAGGACAAGGGGTCACAGCTTAAGGATAAGGGGGGGAAATCCTTTAAGACCGAGATGAGAAAGACTTTTTTCACACAGAGAGTGGTGAGTCTCTGGAACTCTCTGCCACAGAGGGTAGTTGAGGCCAGTTCATTGGCTATATTTAAGAGTGAGTTGGATGTGGCCCTTGTGGCTAAGGGGATCAGAGGGTATGGAGAGAAGGCAGGTACGGGATACTGAGTTGGATGATCAGCCATGATCATATTGAATGGCGGTGCAGGCTCGAAGGGCTGAATGGCCTACTCCTGCACCTAATTTCTATGTTTCTATGGCGTCTCCTCGTGGTGGACGTTATGTACCGTGCCTCTCCGCTCCGGCTGATAAATGTGTATGCCTCACCCACGCAGAGCGAGCGGCTGGCCGTTCTCCAGCAGCTCCCAGTGCTGCTGGCCACGTCCTGGCAGCTCGTTCTGGCCGGTGACTTCAACTGCATCATTGATGCGGCTGGACGATCCGGCAGTGCCAACAGCAGACTGGACAGCACGTCCAAGTTCCTGATGGAGATAGTAAAAGACGCAAAGCTGCGCGACGCCTTCAGCGACCCTGCAGGCGGGTCCCAGCCGCAGTTCACTTGGTCGAGATCGGACGGTTTAGCCCGATCTTGGTTAGACTTTGTCTTCACGACGAAGGCCGTCACGGTGAGACACACTGACCTCACGCCAGTGTTCTTCTCCGACCACTGCCTCCTTCAGGCTTCCTGTCACCTACGGGAGGACCGGAAGGCAGGCAGAGGGACGTGGAAGTTAAACACAAAACTGTTGACCCCAGAGAATGTCGAGGAGCTAAAGAGGGACTACGCATGTTGGAGAACGGTGAGGCCCCTCTTTGACTCCCCCGCACTCTGGTGGGAAGCAACCAAGGAGAACATAAAGAGGTTCTTCATAATTAAAGGGGTTCAGAGAGCAAGACAGAGTCAGAGGGAATTGTGCCAACTCCAGACAGATTTACAGCAACTGCTCCTTCTGCAGTCGAGCGGGGTGGATGTGAGGGAGGAACTTAGAGAGTTGAAGGACCGGCAAGCTCAGCTCTTCAACTCTGAATCCTCCAAGATCATCTTCCGATCTAGGGTCCGCCATGTGGAGCAGGATGAGACGTGCTCACGTTTCTTCTTCCATAAGGTTCACAGAGGGAGCTCTGTGATGAACAGCCTTAGGGAGGAGGACGGCACGGTAGCATCCTCACAGACAGACATGCTGAGGATCTGCAAATCCTTTTACACAGATTTGTATGACCAAAAGACCACAGACAGTACCTCCTCCCAGAACTTCCTGTCCTCAATCACGGAGGTCTTGGAGGACAGCAAGCGGGAGAGTCTGGACCAACCACTGACCCTAGAGGAGCTGACTCGCTCCATCCGTTCCTTTGACTCAAATAAAACTCCCGGAAGCGATGGCTTACCGGCCAAGTTGTATTTGGCTCTGTGGGACTGGATGGGCCCGGACTTGCTAGAAGTGTACAACGACATGCTTCTAGCTGGTAGCATGTCAGACTCCATGAGGAAGGGCAACATCACCCTAATCTACAAGCAGAAGGGGGAGATGTAGGACCTAAAGAATTGGAGACCCATAACACTCTTGAATGTAGACTACAAGATCCTGTCCTAGGCCATCGCCAACCGGGTCAAGTCTGCTCTGGGACAGGTGATCCACCCGGACCAAACCTGTGCTGTACCTGGCAGGAAAATCTCAGACAGCCTATCGCTGCTGAGAGATACCATCGCCTATGTGCAGGGCAGACGGGTGGATGCCTGCCTAGTCAGCTTGGACCAGGAGAAGGCCTTCGACAGGATTTCGCACACGTACATGAGGGACGTGCTCTCCAAAATGGGTTTTGGGGAGGGAATCAGGAATTGGATCAAACTGCTCTACACCAACATCCGTAGTGCAGTCCAAATCAATGGGTGGGAATCAGACAGTTTCCCTGTAAGGTCTGGAGTTAGGCAGGGTTGCCCTCTCTCTCCTGTCTTGTTTTTCTGCAGTATTGAACCTTTTGCTGAATCCATCAGGAAGGATGCGGGCATAAGAGGAGTGACATTGCCAGGCAGTGGGGGCATTCAAGTAAAGACCTCCCTGTACATGGACGATGTCGCTGTCTTCTGCTCAGATCCAGGGTCGGTTCGCAGACTGATTAGTACTCTCGGGGCTGCTGTACTTGGTACAAGTGTGGCCTGTCCCTCCCTCATACGCCACAGGGATCACCCGGGCCATCGTCCAGTTCATCTGGGGGTCGAGGATGGACCGGGTGCAACGGGCCACAATGTACAAGTCGGCAGACAATGGGGGTAAAAGCGTGCCCAACGTCGCCCTCATTCTGATGGCCTCCTTCGTGTGTGGCTGCATCAGGCGGAGTGTAGAGCCAAGGCACGTGGGCACCAAGTGCCACTACCTGCTGAGGTTCTACCTGTCCCCGGTGTTGAGAAGGATGGGCCTGGCACAGGTGCCACGCAATGTGCCAGTCAACTGGATATTGCCGCCACATCTGTCGTCGGTGGAAGGGTTCTTCCGGACCAACACCTTTGACCACATGTCCATCGGGCAGTGGTCAGCACAGAATGTCCTGCAGGCACTGCAGGGAAAGGACTCTATGGACCCGGTGGCGTGGTTCCCTGAGCAGACTGCCCAGCTTGTCTGGCAAAATGCCTCATCGCCAGAACTCACCAACAAGTACCAAGACCTGGCTTGGCTGGCGGTGAGGGGAGCCCTCCCAGTCAGATCCTTCCTACACCGTCGGAACCTCACTGCCAGTGCACGCTGCCCTCGGGACGGCTGCTATGGCAAGGAGACGGTTGCCCACCTCTTTACAGAGTGTGGGTTTGCTAAAAGAGTCTGGAGAAAAATGCAAGGGTCCCTGGTACGCTTTATCCCGAACAGCTCCGTCACAGAGGACTCGGTGATTTACGGACTGTTCCCAGGGACACATTCAGAGGCTGACATCGAGTGCTGCTGGAGGGTCATCAACTCGGTAAAAGACGCCCTTTGGTCTGCCCGAGCATTGTTCACCACCCAGCAGAGCGAGATGTCCGTCAGGGAATGTTGCCGACTGGCCTGCTGCGGACTGCAGGAGTACGTGCTGAGGGACGCACTGAAGCTCGGTGCAGCCAACGCCAAGGCTCGGTGGGGGAGGGCCACAGTCTAATGCCCTTCTGCTGCTGGACATGGGGGGTACGGTATGGTGGAGACGCCCCTCAATATAAGGGAAGGTATCCCACGCCACTGTGGCACGAGTGGGGGACTGATTTGTGGAAATTTGAGGGAAAGAAATGTCTAAACTGTATTGATCTATTGTACAGCTTCCGAAAATGTCGGATGGATTCTCCGCAAGGTTAATGTATTGTATATATTTATCATTTGAATAAAGTATATTTTGAAATTTAAAAAAAAAAGACCGAGCGGAGGTGTTCGGCGAAACGATCGCCAAGCCTCCGCTTGGTCTCACCGATATAGATCAGCTGGCACTGGAGCAGCGGGTTGAGTAGATGAGGTTGGAGGATGTGCAGTTGAACCTCTGTGGGACCTGGACGGGCTGCTTGGGTCCCTGAAAGGAATGGAGGGGGTAGGTGAAGGGACAAGTGTAGCATCTCTTGCGGTTGCAAGGGAAAGTGCCCGGGGAAGGGGTGGAGTGGGAGGGAAGGGAAGAATTGACAAGGGAGTTGTGGAGGGAGTGGTCTTTGCGGAAGGCAGACGGGGGGCGATGGGAAGATGTGGTGAGTGGAGGGGTCACGTTGGAGGTGGCGAAACTGGCGGAGGACTATGTGTTGTATTTGCCGGCTGGTGGGGTGAAAGGTGAGGAACGGGGGACTCTGCCCTTGCTGCAAGTGAGGGAATGGGGAGAGAGGGCAGTGTTGCGGGGTATGGAGGAGACCCTGGTGCGAGCCTCATCTATAGTGGGGGAGGGGAATCCCCGTTCTCTGAAGTATGAGGACATTTGTGATGACCTGGTGTGGAACACCTCATCCTGGGAGCAGATGCGGCGTAGACGGAGGAATTGGGAATAGGGAATGGAGTCCTTACAGGAAGCAGGGAGGAAGATTAGTCCAGGTAGCGATGGGAGTCAGTTGGTTTGTAGTGGAGAAACTGCAGATGCTGGGCATACCTTGAGGAGATGTCGCAGTGGAGTAGACAAAGTGTTAACGAAGAAACTGCAGATGCTGGGCATACCTTGAGGAGATGTCGCAGTGGATGTCGGTCAGGAGTGTATCACCTGCAATAGAGATGGTGAGGTCAAGGAATGATAGGGAAATGTCGGAAATGGTCCAAGTGTATTTGAGTGCCGGATGGAAGTTGGTGGTGAAATGGATGAAGTCAGTCAGTCAGTCATGTCAGGACTGTCTTATGAAGAAAGACTGGATAGACTCGGTTTATACTCTCTGGAATTTAGGAGATTGAGAGGGGATCTTATAGAAACTTACAAAATTCTTAAGGGGTTGGACAGGCTAGATGCAGGAAGATTGTTCCCGATGTTGGGGAAGTCCAGGACAAGGGGTCACAGCTTAAGGATAAGGGGGAAATCCTTTAAGACCGAGATGAGAAAGACTTTTTTCACACAGAGAGTGGTGAGTCTCTGGAACTCTCTGCCACAGAGGGTAGTTGAGGCCAGTTCATTGGCTATATTTAAGAGTGAGTTGGATGTGGCCCTTGTGGCTAAGGGGATCAGAGGGTATGGAGAGAAGGCAGGTATGGGATACTGAGTTGGATGATCAGCCATGATCATATTGAATGGCGGTGCAGGCTCGAAGGGCTGAATGGCCTACTCCTGCACCTAATTTCTATGTTTCTATGTGTGTGGGTGCATGAGGTGACACCAAAGCTGTCGTTGATGTAACGGAGGTAGAGGTCGGGGATGGTTAAAGTATTGGAAAAATTCCAAATGGGAGAGAATTTCATCCTATGGATTAAATTATTATATAAGCCTATGGCTATAATATTAACTAATAACATCTTATCTACCAAATGCCAGTTATCAAGGGGTAATAGACAAGGATGCTCACTATCACCGCTATTATTTGCTCTTATAATTGAAACCCCCATGGAAAGAATTAGAACACATCCAAATATCCACGGCTATAATACAAAATATTCAAATAATAAAATATCTTTATATGCTGATGATGTACTATTGTACATCACAAAACCCCATACAACTATACCAAACATATTAAACTTAATTGAGGATTTTGGACCGTTCTTGTGATGTATGTGATAAAATTAGCATATGTTATGTCTTGTGCGAGGGGACGCATGCGCTGGGGGAGACTCAAGGTGACGTCATAAAATAAAGAAGCTTGGTAGTTTACTCCTGTATTTGAGTGTTCTTTTGAGTCAGTTCCAAGCACCCAAATACACTACAATTGGCGACGAGGATGGGATGGAGTTTGTGAACACACCCGCAGGACTGTTTTGCAACAAGCAAGATTGTTTAACAGTTTATGGAGTTGTGTCGCAGCTGTTTGTGTGCTGGACATGAGAGGCCTGCAGATCCCTCTAAGCATGGGACTGTAGTTTAAAACATCAGCTATACAAGTCGGCGAGTTTGTCAGGCTATCTCTATATTGTCACTATGTGGCAAGATGTCGTCCTTCGGATTGTTACACATTTTAGACTGAGTTTTTTTTGTCGAGTTTCTCAAGCTGAATAATCTTTGTACAGCTACGTTTTAGGTGAATTGTTAAACCAAAATACACAACAAGGATAACGTGGCAACAAGGATATAAGAACAGAAAAGAACAAAGAAGAAGAGCTGTCAAGAGAAAAAAAAGTTAAAAAGAAGAGGTTGTGTTTGGAAACAAAGTGGAACAGCACCAAGCGAAAGAAAAGAAAGGTTAGAACAGGAAGCAAGGAAAACAAGTGGGGCAGTAGGTAAGTGTCACCGAAGTACGCAGCTGAAAGCTGGAAGCCTAACCAGCAGGACAGCGACGGTGTCAACTTAACTGGAATGCTTTCCAGGGCCTTGCAGCAACGGCAAAGGGGCAGAAGAGGCCCAGCAGCCGCCACCAACTTCGGGTGAGTTCCAGGGCCGTGTACCGTGTAGGCCACGGACAGGTCTGATGACCGCCACCGACTTCGGATGTTTTCCAGGGCTGTGTAGCCCACAGCCAGGCCCAGGAGCCATCACCAACGTCAAGAGAGGGGCTAGTATCGTGTAGGCCACGGACGGGAAGCCACCGACAAAACGTTATCAACCCGGCCGGGAGCAGAGTCAGCCCAGTCATGAGAGAAAGCCCGGCTGGGAGAAGTGCCAGCCCAGTCGAGGGAGAAAGCCGGCCGCGTGAGAAGCAGACCAGCAGAGTAAAAAAAAAAGCCCAGTCGGGAGAAGAGTCAGCCCGATCGAGGGAGAAAACCTGCCACGTGAGAAGTGGACCGGCAGAGAAAAAAAGCCCGGCCGCGAGAGAGATGCAGACCAGGACCCGTGAGAAAAGCAGACGGGGTGACTTTAAACTAGAATGGTTGGGAGAGAAAGCCAGTAGACAGGGTCTGAGGCAGGAGGCAGAGAAGGGAAGCACTCAGACCCAACATGTAGGGGGGAAAGAAGAAAAAAATAATAAACAGAGAATAAGAGGTGGTGTGTTTCCAGGACAAAAATCAAAAGGGGCCACTTGTCAACATAATTGTATAAGGAGTAAGAGTGTTGTAAAAACAAGCCTGAAGGCTTTGTGTCTCAATGCAGGAGCATTCGTAATAAGGTGGACGAGCTGAATGTGCAGATAGCTATTAATGACTATGCTATAGTTGGGATCACGGAGACATGGCTCCAGGGGGACCAAGGCTGGGAGCTGAACATCCAGGGATATTCAATATTCAGGAGGGATAGACAGAAAGGAAAGGAAAGAGGTGGGGTAGCGTTGCTGGTTAGAGAGGAGATTAATGCAACAGAAAGGAAGAACATTAGCTTGGAGGATGTGGAATCGATATGGGTAGAGCTGTGAAACACTAAGGGGCAGAAAACGCTAGTGGGCGTTGTGTACAGGCCACCTAACAGTAGTAGTGGAATTGGGGATGGCATCAAACAGGAAATTAGAAATGTGTGCAACAAGGGTAAAACAGTTATAATGGGTGACTTCAATCTACATATAGATTGGGTGAATCAAATTGGCAGGGGTGCTGAGGAAGAGGATTTCTTGGAATGTATGCGGGATAGTTTTCTAAACCAACATGTAGAGGAACCAACGAGAGAGCAGGCTATTCTAGACTGGGTATTGAGTAATGAGGAAGGGTTAGTTAGCAGTCTTGTTGTGCGTGGCCCATTGGGCAAGAGTGACCATAACATGGTTGAGTTCTTCATTAGGATGGAGAATGACATAATTAAGTCAGAAACAAGGGTTCTGAACTTAAACAAAGGTAACTTTGAAGGTATGAGAAGAGAATTGGCCAAGACTGACAAGTGATTCTTAAAGGGTTGACAGTGGATGTGCAATGGAAGGTATTTAAAGACTGCATGGATGAACTACAACAATTGTTCATCCCAGTTTGGCAAAAGAATAAATATGGGAAGGTAGTGCATCCATGGATAACAAGGGAAATTAGGGATAGTATAAAAACAAAAGATGAAGCATACAAATTAGCCAGAAAAGGAGGGTAGCTAATGTAACCCCACTTTTAAAAAAGGGAGGGAGAGAGAAAACGGGGAATTACAGACCAATTAGTCTAACATCGGTAGAGGGAAAATGCTAGAGTCAGTTATTAAATATGGGATAGCAGCACATTTGGAAAACGATGAAATCATTGGACAGTCAGCATGGATTTATGAAAGGTAAATCATGTCTGACGAATCTTATAGACTTTTTGAGGATGTAAGTAGAAGAGTGGATAAGAGAGAACCTGTGGATGTGTTATATCTGGACTTTCAGATGGCTTTCGACAAGGTCCCTGTTACGACTCCCGAATGCAGGTGCTTCAGAGCTGCGTAACATAGTCAAAAACCAGGCTTAAGTTCAAGAAAATAGTATTTTATTTAGTTAAAACCCAAACCTGATTCAAACAACCCAGTCAAGGACAAGAATAAACTAATAAACAACGATATCAGTGTTCCAGCCAGCTTCGCAATGGGCCGTCGAACTAGAGTCTCTAACCTGCCTAAATGGAAATAACCCTTAAACAAAATACACGAAAACCCTCAGATCAGCCCTTATCCATCCCAATTCAATATTAATTGACAAATGTAGCTATAAATACACAACGTTCTATGCCATGTGGCCAGGCCTCCTGCAGTTCAAACCACTGTCTGTTCATGAGTCAGGGTCGACGAAGAGAGAGAGAATTCTGGGAGCTTCTGGTATTTAAGCTTCCGATGAGTCACCGTCACCTGACGCAACTTGGCCAATCGGGTACCGGAGCCCTTAACCCCTTGATTCCTGACTCCCAACCACGGGGCCTGCACTCAGGAGAGAAACAAAAGAGTTAAGTACATAGCATTCACCGGGGGGGGGGAGAAGTACCTAACACCCCCACCCAAAGATACTGAATAAGCTTCGGAAGAAACTATTCAGTGACAATGGAACTTGCCAATACCCTTTTAGCAAGTCCAACTTAGACACAAAAGATGCACTTCCCACATGATCACCACAATCCTCCATCCGTGGAAGAGGATAGCAATCCGGCTTAGTTACACCATTCACCGTCCGAAAGTCTGTGCAAAACCTGTCGTCCCCGTTAGCCTTCGTAGCCAGCAGACACGGAGAACTTCACGGACTATAACTAGGTTCAGCAAATGCATGCTACAGTATAGGCATCTGAGAAGGCACATCCAAGAACAGTGACCCATTTGACCCCACCAAAGCAAGCAGATCATCCCGCTGACTTTCAGACCAATGAGACAACCGCAAGGGAAGCGACTTCAAATCTTCAAAGTTGCACAGCTTTCCCTGCGTCACTGCCACAGACATTCGTGCCTCACACACATCACCACCCGTGTCAGGGGGCAGCACTACTTCAGGCAAAACTGGCTTAGACACAGTCCGGTGAAACTGCTCGAGAGCTCTCTGGCTCTCTGGATGATACGCACTGGAGTAACAATGGTCAATATCCATCTTCATTACCTGACCAAAAACCTTTGACATGAAGTTGGAACCTTGGTCACTCTGCACCATCTTGGACAAACCGAACAATGAAAAAAACTTAGTGAGAGATTTCACAATGGTAGGGGCAGTAATGTTACGCAAAGGGACCACCTCCGGAAAGCAGGCAGACGCACACATAATTGTCAATAAAAACTTGTTGCCCACCCTTGTCCGAGGTAGAGCACCCACACAATCAACTAGAATCCGTTCAAACGGCTCCCCGACCACAGGGATTGGATATAAAGGCGCAGGAACAATCGATTGGTTCGGCTTTCCTGCCACCTGGCAAATGTGACAACACCTGCAGTGCTGCTTCACATCCTTTTTCAACCCTGGCCAAAAAAAATTCCGTAAGATATGGTCATACGTCTTATTGACCCCCAAATGTCTACCCAGAGGTCCATCATGAGCCAGAGTATCTCGTCCCTATACAGACGAGGTATCACAATCTGATCAACCACGCTCCAATCATCATGCCCTGACATATCCAAGGGAGACCACTTTTGCATCAGTAAGCCATTCCTCAGAAAATACCCCTTTGCTGTGGAATCCATATCCCCCTCAGGTACCACGCAGTCGAACAGATCCGATAAACCTGTATCACTCTTTTGCTCCTCAACCAGCCGGTCACGTGACAGCGACACCGGCACATTTTCAGACAAGACCCCATCTTGAGATGTAGAAACACCCTCCACAACACAAGATCCATCATCCTCATCCCCAAAAATGCTCTCACTCAGATCCACTACATCTTCAAACTTTGCCTGGCTCTTAGCCATAGCCCTTGTGACAGCACAAGCTGTGAAGACGGTCGGATGCTGCATAGCCAATCTATCCGGACTCTGCACCATCGGAACAGCCGTCACCTCAGGAGTAATGAGAACTCTATCTCCTGCCAAGTCATTCCCCAAAATCACAGAAACTCCCGCAATGGGAAAACACGGCCGTAACCCAACAATTACCCGGCCTGAAACCAACTCGGACTCGAGACTCACGGTATGCAAAGGCAATACCATGTCCTCCAACCCGAATCCTACCACAGGGACACTGGACCCAACCGATGACTCCCCAGAAAACGGCAGTACACTATCCAATATAAAGGACTGAGTAGCACCAGTATCACGCAATATGGATACTGGAACTCTATGACTCCCATCCTCTAGAGAAACAAAACCTTTCATGATGAACACAGAATAATTCCTACACTCATCAGACGCAGGCATCCCAGGAACCACCAAAGCCACAGGCTTTGCATTTTCCTTTAATTTAATGAGCAATGGTGTATATGTTGTAAACTTTCATTCCATACTTCTATACTAATTGTTTGACCTAATTCGTTTTCCCATGCTTGTCTACATTTTTCCGTATTTGGTAAATCATTTTCCAGTAAGATATTATAAATATATAATATTAAATTTTCTGTATTCGGATGTTTATTTAGACATTCATCTAGGCTTACAAAATTCTTAAAGGGTTGGACAGGCTAGATGCAGGAAGATTGTTCCCGATGTTGGTGAAGTGCAGAACAAGGGGTCACAGTTTAAGGATAAGGGGGAAGTCTTTTAGGACCGAGATGAGAAGATCTTTTTTCACACAGAGAGTGGTGAGTCTGTGGAATTCTCTGCCACAGAAGGTAGTTGAGGCCAGTTCATTGGCTATATTTATGAGGGAGCTACATGTGGCCCTTGTGGCTAAAGGGATCAGGGGGTATGGAGAGAAGGCAGGTACAAGATACTAAGTTGGATGATCAGCCATGATCATATTGAATGGCGGTGCAGGCTCGAAGGGCCGAATGGCCTACTCCTGCACCTATTTTCTATGATTCTATGATTCTATAAGCATGCAGCTACAACAGGCAGTAGAGAGGAGTTGAGTATAGGAGTAAAGAGGTCCTTCGCAGTTATACAGGGCCCTAGTGAGACCAGACCTGGAGTATTGTGCGCAGTTTTGGTCTCCTAATTTGAGGAAGGACATTCTTGCTATTGAGGGAGTGCAGCGTAGGTTCATGAGGTTAATTCCTAGGAAGGCGGGACTGTCATATGATGAAAAAATGGAGCGACTGGGCTTGTATTCACTGGAATTTAGAAGGATGAGAGGGTATATTATAGAAACATATAAAATTATTAAGGGATTGGACACGCTGGAAATATGTTCCCGATGCAGGAAACATGTTCCTGATATTGTGGGAGTCCAGTACCAGGGGCCACAGTTTAAGAATAAGGGGTAGGTCATTTAGAACTGAGATGAGGAACAACTTTTTCACTCAGAGAGTTGTGAATTTGTGGAATTCCCTACCTCAGAAGGCAGTGGAGGCTGATTCAACTGGATGCATTTAAAAGAGAGTTCGATAGAGCTCTTAGGACTAGCAGAATCAATGCGGATAAGGCAGGAACAGGGCACTGATAGTGGATGATCAGCCATGATCACATTGAATGGCGGTGCTGGCTCGAAGGGCTGAATGGCCTACTCCTGCACCTATTGTCTATGTATCTAAAAAGCAGCCTACCAGAGGACTGGAAGAAATTCAGAAGTGGTGTTGGCTAAATTGAATGGATTAAACGCCGATAATCCAGGGCCAGATAGTCTGCATTCCAGAGTACTCAAGGAAGTAGCCACAGAAATAGTGGATGCATTAGTGATAATTTTTCAAAACTCCTTAGATTCTGGAGTAGTTCCTGATGATTGGAGGGTAGCTAATGTAACCCCACTTTTTAAATAAGGAGGGAGAGAGAAAACGGGGAATTACAGACCAGTTAGTCTAACATCGGTAGTGGGGAAACTGCTAGAGTTAGTTATTAAAGATGGGATAGCAGTACATTTGGAAAGTGGTGAAATCATTAGGAAAGTCAGCATGAATTTATGGAATGTAAATCATGTCTGACGAATCTTATAGAATTTTTCGAGGATGTAACTAGCAGAGTGGATAAGGGAGAACCAGTGGGTATGTTATATCTAGACTTTCAGAAGGCTTTCGACAAGGTCCCACATAAGAGATTAGTATGCAAACTTAAAGCACACAGTATTGGGGGTTCAGTATTGATGTGGATAGAGAATGTGTGTGGTGTGGGGGGGGGGAGGGGGTGTGAGAAACGTTCTTAGTCTCTTCCTTTTGGGGGGACGCGACTTTCCCTTTTCTTCTCGTATCTCTGTCTGCGCTGAGGTCTATCGCGGAGCTGGCGGCCTCCAACTTTAACTGCGACCGACCCGAGGCTCCGGAGGCAGAGCCAGCCAGGACTTACCAGCACGGGGCTGGCCGACTTCGGGGCTGCGGCGGGTTCAGGCGTTCCCGCGGCGCGACTCGGAGCTGTGGCGGCTTTCCGGCAGCAGTGGCGGTGGCAGCGACTTCGGAGGCCCGGCCGTGGGCCCAGTGGACGACATCGTCGGGAGCTCGCAGGTCACAGGTTGGTGACCTGTTTTTCCGGAGCTCCCGCGGCAACAGCTGCATCCGCTGGACTGGAGGACAGCAGCTTCGGCAGCTTTGAACGGCCCAGGCCGCGGAGTTGAACCGGCCCGCACGCGGAGCGCGGTTCACCCGCGGAGCGCGGTTCACCCGCGGGACTTATTTACATCACCCGGTGCGGTCACAACATCGGAGGCCCGGGTCGCCTCAGCGCAGAGGAAGAGGAAGAGGAAGAAGGGAAGAGACAAAGACAAGATTTTTGCCTTCCACCACAGTGAGGAGGTGTCTGGTGAACTCACTGTGGTGGATGTTAAATATGTGTTTATTGTGTGTTTTGTTATTTACTATATGTATGACTGCAGGCAACGAAATTTCGTTCAGACCGCAAGGTCTAAATGACAATAAAGTTTTCCAAGAACTGGCTGGCAGACAGGAAGCAAAGGGTAGGAGTAAACGGGTCCATTTCAGAATGGCAGGCAGTGACTAGTGGGGTACCGCAAGGCTCAGTGCTGGGACCCCAGCTATTTACAATATATATTAATGATTTGGATGAGGGAATTGAATGCAACATCTCCAAGTTTGCGGATGACACTAAGCTGGGGGGTAGTGTTAGGTGTGAGGAGGATGCTAAGAGGCTGCAAGGTGACTTGGATAGGCTGGGTGAGTGGGCAAATGCATGGCAGATGCAGTATAATGTGGATAAATGTGAGGTTATCCACTTTGGTGGCAAAAACAGGAAGGTAGACTATTATCTGAATGGTGGCAAATTAGGAAAAGGGGAGATGCAACGAGACCTGGGTGTCATGGTACACCATTGAAAGTAGGCATGCAGGTGCAGCAGGCAGTGAAGAAAGGAAATGGTATGTTAGCATTCATAGCGAAAGGATTTGAGTATAGGAGCAGGGAGGTTCTACAGCAGTTGTACAGGGTTTTGGTGAGACCACACCTGGCGTATTGCGTACAGTTTTGGTCTCCAAATCTGAGAAAAGACATTCTTGCCATAGAGGGGGTACAGAGAAGGTTCACCAGACTGATTCCTGGGATGTCTGGACTTTCATATGAGGAAAGACTGGATAGACTTGGCTTGTACTCGCTAGAATTTAGAAGAGGGGGGATCTTATAGAAACTTACAAAATTCTTAAGGGGTTGGATAGGCAAGATGCAGGAAGATTGTTCCCAATGTTGGGGAGGTCCAGAACAAGGGGTAACAGTCTAAGGATAAGGGGGAATTCCTTTAGGACCGAGATGAGGAAAACATTTTTCACACAGAGAGTGGTGAGTCTGTGGAATTCTCTGCCACAGAAGGTAGTTGAGGCCAGTTCATTGGCTATATTTAAGAGGGAGTTACAAGTGGCTCTTGTGGCTAAAGGGATCAGGGGGTATGGACAGAAGGCAGGTACAGGATACTGAGTTGGATGATCAGCCATGATCATATTGTAAGGTAATATCATTTCAGTAAGGTCTTTGACAAGGTTCCCCATGGAAGGTTGGTTAAGAAGGTTCAATCTTTGGGTGTTAATGGCGGAGTAGCAAGATGGATTCAACAGTGGCTGAATGGGAGATGTCAGAGAGTAATGGTGGATGGCTGTTTGTCAGGTTGGAAGCCGGTGACCAGTGGGGTGCCTCAGGGATCTGTGTTTGGGTCCACTGTTGTTTGTCATGTACATCAATGATCTGGATGATGGGGTGGAAAATTGGATAAGTAAGTATGCAGATGATATTAAGATAGGTGGTGTTGTGGATAATGAAGTAGATTTTCAAAGTCTACAGAGAGATTTGGGCCATTTGGAAAAGTGGGCTGAAAGATGGCAGATGGAGTTTAATGCTGTTAAGTGTGAAGTGCTACATCTTGGCAGGACAAATCAAAATAGGAAGTACATGGTAAATGGCAAGGAATTGAGGAATGCTGTGGAACAGAGGGATCTAGGAATAACTGTGCATAGTTCCCTGAAGGTGGAATCGCATGTAGATAGGGTGGTAAAGAAAGCCTTTGGTGTGCTGGCCTTTATAAATCAGAGCATTGAATATAGGAGTAGGGAAGTAATGTTAAAATTGTACAAGGCATTGGTAAGACCAATTCTGGAGTATGGTGTACAATTTTGGTCGCCTAATTATAGGAAGGATGTCAACAAAATAGAGAGTACAGAGGAGATTTACTAGAATGTTGCCAGGGTTCCAGCAACTATGTTACAGAGAAAGGTTGAACAAGTTAGGTCTTTATTCTTTGGAGCGCAGAAGGTTAAGGGGGGACTTGATTGAGGTCTTTAAAATGATGAAAGGGATAGACAGAGTTGACGTGGATAAGTTTTTCCCATTGAGGGTAGGGAAGATTCAAACAAGAGGGCATGACATGAGAATTAAGGGACAGAAGTTTAGGGGTAACGTGAGGGGGAACTTCTTTACTCAGAGGGTGGTGGCTGTGTGGAATGAGCTTCCAGCAGAAGTGGTGGAGGCAGGATCAATTTTAACATTTAAAAGTAAAGTGGATAGGTATATGGATGTGAAGGGAATGGAGGGGTATGGTCTGAGTGCAGGTAGATGGGACTAGGGGAAAATAAAACGTTGGCACGGACTGGAAGGGCCGAGAGGGCCTGTTTCCGTGCTGTAAATTGTTATATTGTTATATGGTTATATGGTTATATGAATGGCGGTGCTGGACCTAAGGGCCAAATGGCCTACTCCTGCACCTATTTTCTGTGTTTCTATGTTGCTAAAAGCCGAGAAGCTGAGAGCTGAGAAAGCCCGGACGTGAGAGGAAGTCTGGCCCCGAGAGAAGCAGGACACAGCGCTCAAGCACACAGCACACAGGCCGAGAGAGAAGCGGGACACTGCGCTTACCCAGCCCCCGACGGCAGGGCACAGTCCCGACGAGCCGAGCAGCCAGGCGTGCAGGTGAGCCAGCGACGAGCTGAGCAGTGGGACCAGCAGCAGTGACTTACCTGCCGCAGGGCGTCCAAGGGAGACAGCAGGCAAGTCAGCAGAGCAGCGGGAGTCAACTTGGCAGCGAGCCACCAGTAGCAAAAGTAACGGTGAAGCCCGCGGGAGCCAGTAAAAGCAGCAAAAGTGGAGGTCCAGTGAGGAGATCAGCAAAGGTACCAGTGGGGACAGCTCGAGAGGTCAAGGATGCACCAGAGTCCACAGGCCCACATGCTGGAGCTGGGAAATACTTCATAATAAAAGCCCTATGTGAATGTAATGCATGGGTACAGTAAAGCATGGGCACATGCCCTAAAGGAGATTGTAAACAAATATAGAGGCAAAAACTCTTCAATCCTTATGTGCTTTATTGATGCTTCCGAAGCCTTTGACCGTGTTAATCACAGAAAGCTGTTTGGTAAACTGCGTCAAGGAGGGGTGCCTAAATACATTATGAGAATACTGGCCTACTGGTATGCCCACCAGACTATGCCAATAAAATGGGGCAATAGGGTCTCAGCCCCATTTGGGGTTAGCAATGGTGTTAGACAAGGGGAATTTTATCCCCAGTCCTTTTTAATAGTAAGATTAAATGAGAACTTACCAGTTCGAAGTTTGATCTGTATTTTATGAGGAGTTACGATGAGGGATTACGTGAAGACCCCGTCCAGCATGCATGCCGCGACATTTCTTCAAAGCAGCGGTGTGGATTCACAAAAAAACACGACAATTGAATTAAATATAGTAAAGAAAAAATAAGAACTTAATTACCAGTTGATCTGTATAATAGAGGGTGGGAGCGGAGGGCACGTAATCCCTCATCGTAACTCCTCATAAAATACAGATCAAACTTCGAACTGGTAAGTTCTCATTTAATCTTACTATTTTACTTCGGAGTCACGTGAGTGACTACGTGAAGACTTCAAACCTCTGTGAATCCGAACCGTGAACCAGCTCATGCTTCACTCACTGCCTGAAGACCTTAGAGGGAGGAAGCATGTTATACAATCAACAATAACCTGTTTGTGAACAATAAAGGTTTATTAATGATAACAAAAAACAGAGAGCTCCCCCGGCTTAAATTAAATATTAGCTGCAGACTCTAAAATTCTGTCTGCAAATGTAGCAGGTTCCGCCAGCGGCTTATTATAAAACCTTTGGAAAGTTCTCTCCGAGGACCATCCTGCTCTGGCCAGAATATGGTCCATAGGCACATCCATTCGCCTAGCCGCCGACGTAGATGCAGCCCTGGTGGAATGAGATTTGTAAACATTAGTATCGACTCCCGCGGACTTAAGCACCTGCTTGAGCCATCTTGAAATGGTTTGGCTCGTCAACTGACCATGAGGCTTCTTGTGGCTTATCCATAAGGCTTTTTCTCTCCCTCTTAAGTTATATGTTGTGTCTATGTAATTGGCGAGATGGGTCTTGGCACACAACCGTGGGTCAGGTGAATATGCCTGGAACTCCATTACTGGAGGCATGGTACCTGGTCTAGTTTGTTTGACCAGTCCCTGAATGTGAAATGTGATACAGTCCAATGACTCTGTCATGCTGTCCAGCCTCAGAAGGTGGAGGGACTGTACCCTTTGAGCTGACACTAGTGCCATGAGCATGACTTCAGTGTAAGTTGTTCCAGCGTGAGTGACCTGGATGGTGGCCATCCCCTAAGGTACGTCAGTACAATGCTGACATCCCAGATCTGAGTGTACCTAGGCCTAGGGGAATTGGTGTTAAAAATACCCCTCATGATTTTGACCACTAGTGGATGGGACCCCAAAGTCAGTTGTCCTGCTGCTGGAACCAAATAAGCTGACAACGCACTCCTGGCTGTATTAATGGCGCTGTAGCTGAGTCCTTCCCGATGTAATCCAACCAGAAACTCCACAACACTGGTGGCTGTAGCTGTAGTGTAGGTAGTTCCTGTTTTGGAGCAATACCATTCCCATTTTCTTATGTTGGTCAGGTATTGTCTCCTGGTGGACTCCAGGTGGGATGCGGTCATCATGTTGATGTCATCCTCAGACAGTCCCAGGCCCAGTAGAGGTCTTTTTAGAATCTGTAAGCCAGGAGATTGACTCTGTCATGGCACGGGTGACTAATGCCTGACACTGGGTGGATTAATAACTCTCGACTGCTGGGGAATTCCAACAGTGTTTCAACAGCCATGTCGAAGGCCACTGGGAACCATGGCTGTGTAGGCCAGTCGGGTATTATCAAGATTCCTGAAGCGGAATCCAATTGAATCTTGCGTAATACCCGACTGATGAGGCAGAAGGGAGGAAAAGCATAAAAAGAACATTTTCCCCCATGCAGCGAGAATGCATCAACTGCTGCTGCCTCAGTGTCTGGTTCCCAAGCGACATACGTTGGTACCTGGTGATTCAGCCTGGATGCAAATAGATCGATATCTGGTGTGCCATATTGCTTTGTAATTTCAGCAAATATTTTGGGATTTAACATCCATTCGATGTTATCATTGAATCTGCATGACCTGGTGTCTGCCACTGTATTTTGCTTACCTGGTAGGTAAGTTGCTGATAACCAAATATGTCTTTCAACACACCATTGCCAGATTAGGTTGGCCAAATTGTCACACGATATCGACTTTACACCACCCATGTGGTTGATATAAGCCACCACCGTGGTATTATCTAATTGCAACCGGACATGTGCATGATGCGTATTAGATGAATATGCTTTTAACCCATAAAACGCACCCAACATTTCTAAGTAGTTGATGCCCCGTGTCTGTAGGCAAGATGATTCAAATTTAGTCCATCTGCCCCCTGTGCTGGATTGCATGTTAGTTGCTCCCCAGCCCAAAGCACTGGCATCCGTTTGAATGGTTAATACTGGGTTGGTGATTTTATGGGACTGGAGCTGAGCCTTACGTTCCTTGCCCACCATTGTAACTCTGGAATGGATTCAGCAGTTAAACTCATAGCTCGGTCAAAGTGACCTGAGTTTTGCTTTAGTGCATGCACTTTTGCTCTTTGCAAATTTTGATAGTGCAAAGGCCCAAATTGTACAGCTGGAAAAGCTGCTACCATTTTGCCAATAACTCTAGCTACCTCCCGTATGGTTGGCTGATGTTTATTCATGAGTTCGTTGCATGATAGTGCCAATTCTGATGCTTTCCCTTCGGCAGAGTTACAATCATGCGAACAGTATCAATCGTAAATCCAAGATAGTCCATGGCAGTGGACAGTGTAAAATTGGATTTATCTGGATGTATGACAAACCCCAAAGTTTCAAACAAACGTTTGGTGGCTGCTACTGCCAAAATGGCTGTCTCCAAGGTTTTCCCTACTATTAAAATGTCGTCTAAATATGCCATGACTATATGCTTTTGTTTCCTCAATAATGCCAAGGCAGGTTTTAAGATTTTAGTGACCAGCCTTGGAACGGAGGTTAGCCCATTTGGTAAGGCTTTAAATTGCCATAGCTGTTTCATCCAGATAAATTTTAAGTATTTACGATGCTCCTTGTGTATGGGTACTGAGTAGTAGGCATCTTTTAAATCAATGCTTGCTAGAAAGTACCCTCTAGAAACCAATAGTCTGGCTGTTTCAAAAGTATCCATCTTGAAATGTATATACCTGACAGACTTGTTTAAAGTAGTTAAGTCAATGATGATGCGACGTCCACCATCTTTTTTGATTTTAGTGAAAATATTAGACACAAATTCCAAAGGTTCATGTTTTGTTCTTTCAATTACACCTTTTGCTTGTAACCTCATCGGTTCAGCTTGACCCTCTTGTTTCTCTTTGACTGAGAGGGTGAATACCCTTTTGGGTATATGCTGAACTGGCGGAATGTTTTCATGACGTGAAGGGAATGGAGGGGTATGGTCTGAGTGCAGGTAGATGGGACTAGGGGAAAACAAATGGTCGGCACAGACTGGAAGGGCCGAGAGGGCCTGTTTCCGTGCTGTAATTGTTATATGGTTATATGGTTATATGAACAAAGTCAATTTTGTAGCCATGAACGCTGCTGAGTATATACTTGTCATTAGTGATGGATTCCCATGCATCCAAAAACAAGTGCAATCTCCCCCCTGTTAGTATAGAGCCCCTACTGCTCATATGCTGAGAGGAACCAGACCCACCTACCTCCATGGTTATTGGTGCTTCTTCTGTCTCTTCGCAGGGCGATGAGGCGTCTGCTGGGCTGTAGAGGGTTGATGTTGATGTTGATGTGGTTGGGGGTGGCGCATTTTCCATGGGGTCCGCTCTGGGCCCTGGCCTAAAAAAGGCTTACGGGGAATGGTTGCGGACTCCGAGCTTTCACCAGTCCCATAGTGTGGTCGACGACTGGTGGACGCCATGGGGTACTGCCGCCTGGGTTTGTTAGGTCTGCTCGGTCCCAAACCTGCCCTCACGAGACCAAAGGTCTTGGATTCTTCCTCTAGGTCTTTCACCTTTTTTGGAAGGTCTTTCCCAAAGAGCAGAATAGGAGGTTCTGAACCCGGTGTTTTGCAAAGTCCCGCAAATTTAGGGTTGAGGGCAGGCTTGATAATTTCCTTCCGTAAATTGTTTATTTCATATTGAGTGGTGCACAGCAGAGCTAATGTGTCTTGCTGATTTGTGGAGACGTCCGCACCATCAATGGACCGAGCATAAGATGTTATTCCTGCAGTCAGGAGTTTAAGGATTTTCTGGAGCTTCAACTCCAGGTTCCTGATGTTCTGCCCCAAATGTCCCCAAATTTGGCTGTTTATAGCGGGTACATTCAATGATGTACAATTTACTGGGGCTGTATATTGTTCAAGAGCCTCATTGACCACCTGTTCTTGTAGGGGTTTTGAGGACAGGTGGTTAATGCTGGCTGCAAGTTTCGGCTCTAATGGCCGACCCGCTTGTGGAATGGCCACGTAGCGGTTGACCACACCCAGCAGCTCTTCCTGATCCTGTACACCCCTGCGTACTCCCGATATCTTCAGCCAGTGACCCCTCTTCTTGACCAGCCCAGACCTGGTCGCCAATGCTGCCTTCAAAAGAAGGTGAAGCAATGGCCAGTGCCGTAAAGGGCACTGCGGGAGTGCCTGAGCTCCCTTGGCGAGTCTGCTGCTGCTCTCTCAGCAGATCTCGCTGGAGCAATTGCTCCATAAGCCGTTCCATGCGGCTTAGGCGGCTGCCTGTGTCGCTCTCTCGAGCGGTGAGGCATCTTCATCCGAATCGTCGGACAATACCGCCCGGTTCTGGCTGCAGGTACCTCCAGACCGCTGCTCAGGCAGCACGAGCGGTGCTGGGCTCGGCTCGGTAGTTATACCCGCCGCCTCTTGCCCCCCCTCCAAAGAGCATTCCTCAACGGAGGACGAACGGGGGCGAGCTGCAGACTTCTTTCCTCTGGTCTTGCTCATTCTTTCTGGAAAACAAGCAGACCACAGAGAAAAAGACACATGGCCACGGTAAAACTTACCTGTCGTCCGACTTTTCAATTTGTAGCGGGAGCGCCTTGAACTCCCGTTCGTCGCGGGTGCACTGCATGAACGCTAATGTCGCGCATGCGTGCTGGACGGGGTCTTCACGTAGTCACTCACGTGACTCCGAAGTAAAATCCATATATTGATGATCTGTCTAAACAATTGAAAGGCTGTAACACTGGGTGCGTGATTGGTAATATTCTAGTGAACCATATTATGGGGTGCCTCAGGGATCTGTGTTGGGTCCACTGTTGTTTGTCATGTACATCAATGATCTGGATGATGGGGTGGAAAATTGGATAAGTAAGTATGCAGATGATACTAAGATAGGTGGTGTTGTGGATAATGAAGTAGATTTTCAAAGTCTACAGAGAGATTTGGGCCATTTGGAAAAGTGGGCTGAAAGATGGCAGATGGAGTTTAATGCTGTTAAGTGTGAAGTGCTACATCTTGGCAGGACAAATCAAAATAGGACGTACATGGTAAATGGTAGGGAATTGAGGAATGCTGTGGAACAGAGGGATCTAGGAATAACTGTGCATAGTTCCCTGAAGGTGGAATCGCATGTAGATAGGGTGGTAAAGAAAGCCTTTGGTGTGCTGGCCTTTATAAATCAGAGCATTGAATATAGGAGTAGGGAAGTAATGTTAAATTGTACAAGGCATAGGTAAGACCAATTCTGGAGTATGGTGTACAATTTTGGTCGCCTAATTATAGGAAGGATGTCAACAAAATAGAGAGAGTACAGAGGAGATTTACTAGAATGTTGCCAGGGTTCCAGCAACTATGTTACAGAGAAAGGTTGAACAAGTTAGGTCTTTATTCTTTGGAGCACAGAATGTTAAGGGGGACTTGATTGAGGTCTTTAAAAATGATGAAAGGGATAGACAGAGTTAACATGGATACGTTTTTCCCATTGAGGGTAGGGAAGATTGAAACAAGAGGGCATGACATGAGAATTAAGGGACAGAAGTTTTGGGGGGTAACGTGAGGGGGAACTTCTTTACTCAGAGGGTGGTGGCTGTGTGGAATGAGCTTCCAGCAGAAGTGGTGGAGGCAGGATCGATTTTAACATTTAAGAGTAAAGTGGATAGGTATATGGACGTGAAGGGAATGGAGGGGTATGGTCTGAGTGCAGGTAGATGGGACTAGGGGAAAACAAATGGTCGGCACTGACTGGAAGGGCCGAGAGGGCCCGTTTCCGTGCTGTAATTGTTACATGGTTATATGGTTATATGTGTCTATGATCTTGTGGTCTTTACTCCATCTAGCGCTGGTCTCCAGCAGCTCCATACTGCATGTTCCATGTATGGTTTGGAACATGACATTAAATATAATGTTAGTAAGAGTGCTGTTATGGTCTGTAGAACCAAAGAGGATCAAAGTCTAAAATATCCTGATTTTAAATTGTCTGACAACAATCTTAGTGTCTGTAATAAGATAAAATATCTAGGCCATATTATTACAGAACAAATGTCAGATGATGAGGATATCTATAGGCAACGACGCATGCTGTATATACAGGCGAATATCCTCTTGAGTAAATTTGGTGCGTGTGCAGATGTGGTGAAGATGTCGCTATTTAGACAATACTGCACACCCCTCTACTCTGCGCACCTGTGATCGAACTATTTAAAGACAAGTATGCAGAGACTAAAGGTTGCATATAACGATGCCATGAGAACACTGCTAAGGCAACCAAGATGGTGTAGTGCCTGTAATATGTTTGTGGCTGCAGGAGTCAGTACTTTAGAAGCTATCCTAAGGCACCACATGTATAAATTCATTTGCAGGATAAATGACTCTAAAAATGTGCTTATTGTGGCCTTGACAAACAAAAGGGTTAGCACTACACACTATGAATCCCAGTTGTGGAGACACTGGTATTGTTGTCTCGTTGTACGACATTGATCATTTATTACTCTGGATTTTTAACTTAAGTATTGTGGGGTTTTTTTTAAATATATAAATTATGATGTTTTTATATGATTTACCATGATTTTATATATATTTATGGTATTTTGAGATGCAATGCATTTTTAATGTAGTGTTGCCCCTTGTCTGGACCTTGAGTCTGTAATAAAGTTATTATTATTATTATTATTATTATTATTATTGTTATTATTAAATGAATGTAATGCATTGGTCACTGTTATTTATATAAAATCTGTGTATACAGAAGGAATATGGTTTAAAATGTTCTTAATGGCTATTGACATGAAATGTTGGTTAATAGTATAAATCTATTATTATAAGAATTGGCAATAGTCAGTGGACTGGATCACTTCTTAGTGTGTAAAAGGATTAAGTCCAGTGCAGGAAACACAGTGAGAGAACAGAATATAGTGCACCTGAACAGCAACAGGCAGCATGGCTTTTCAAATTGTAGGAAACGTGCCCCAGTTAGATTCTGGGTGTAATTTTGAGAAATGGACCGAAGTCTTGGAGGCTCGTTTCATTTCCAATGATATCGCTGCAGAGGAAAAGAAGAGAGCATGGTTCATATTAGGCTTAGGAAGAGAGGGTTATCAGACCTTACGTATGTTACTGCAGCCAGCAAAGCCCACAGATAAAATGTACAAGGAGTGTAAGGAGGCATTAATGGCTCATTTCTCGCCAAAACCTCCAAGGGCATCCAGAGGCAAGGAGCCTGAACTAAAGAGGGCAGGGAGTCCCTCAAAGGACAAAAGTCAAGGGCAAAGTGACAAAAGTCAAGTGCCAAGTGACAACGGTCAAGTGGAAAAGGCCAAATGTCAAAGGCAAAGGGACAAAAGTCAAATGCAAAGGGACATTGCCATCCAGAGGGCAACCCTAACTATTCAAGCTGCATTCAGGGGTATGAGGGTACGGAGAGAGATCTGGAACAAACAGAAGGCAGCAACGATAATACAAACAGCATTTAGAAGGCACAGAGTATACCGTCCATACAGGGCAATGAGATTGGCAGCTATAATAGTGCAAACCCATTATAGGGCACACCTTCAAATGGAAAGTGATCACTAAACATACAGGAAGGTACATGGCAGCGTTGTGCTGTTTCAGGCTGCCTACCGAGGAATGGTTGTTCAAAAGCAATTGCAGGGCATGCACAAATCTGCCAAGGTCACACAGACCTATTATCAGATGCATAAACAGCGCCAGTATTTCAAGAAACTACGCTGGTCTGCCATTGCTGTACAGCAACGATACAGAGCTTGCCAGATAGGAAATGTCCAAGCGAGACATTATAATAGTTTGAGAAAAGCAATTGTTTGTATTCAGGTCTTCTACCGTGGGATTAAAGCCAGAGTATTGGCTGAGAAAATCAAGGCAGCACGCCATATTAAGTCAGTCTTAATGATGTGCATTACAAGAAAACATTTCTTGATGTAAAAGGCGGCTGTAGTCACTCTGCAAGCTGCATACCGATCAAAGGTACGCTACAGAGCTACGTGACAAGCAGTCATTTCGATCCAGAGATGATACAAAGCATACAAAATAAGGCATTCCCAGTTTGTGCAATAACAGTCAATGAGGTATGCAACCATTATCATTCAGTCTGCTTACAAGGGTATGGTGGTTAGGCAGTGGATTAAGCAAAAGAGGGCTACTGTAAAAGTTCAGTCAGTACTCTGTATGAGTTGGTTTAGGAAAGACCTAAGAAGACAAATAGATGCACAACAGAAAAGGCTGAAACAATACAAAAGGCTTAAACGATATAGGAAAATCTTCCTCAAACTGAAATATACAACAGTTGTAGTGCAGTCTCACTACCGTGCTTATGTAGTAAGAAAACTATACAGAGCGCAAATCAAAGCCACTGTTATATAGCAAAGACAATACAGATCTTACTTCTTGATGAATAACCAGAAAGGCGATTTAAAAAGACAAAGAGATGAACAAAAGAAAAAGCTTAAACGATACAAAGAACGGTTAAATAAATGTGTGACGATGAGCAAAAAGCTGTTAATAGAGAAAGTCTAAAGAAGAGAGACTTGTCGGTCGAGACAAAAGTATGCAGGACCGATTGCGATTAGGACACTTCACTATAGTCCAGCATGGAGCCCCCTTCACTGAGCAATGGACAAATGGTTATGCATTGCAGAATGTTATTGTACAACTAGAGCAGATAAATGCGCAGCACCAGGAAATTGAGCGACAGAGGAAGCTGCTAGAAAACGAAAACCTGCAGTCATGCGTCAGATCCCACCTACAAATAAGGAACAGAAACAGAGGAAATGTTAACTTTAGCAGAATATCAGGAACAGGAAGAAATCTGCAAATTAGATTAGGATATTTAAAAAGGGAAGAGGCAGAGATACAGGTAGAACTAGAGTGATTAGAAAGAGTGCGCAATTTACACAGAAGGGAACGGAAAAGGATAACACATAAAGCAAGGGGTAATGTATGTGGTTTAAGGAAGATGAGTGGAATTAAAAATTATGTGCTAAGTTTAGATATGATTATTACAGTTATGAGGATGCAATGTAAGATGACTGTAATAATATAATTTTGCAAGTTAATCAATTATATTTAATGTAATCGAAATGGTGTTATCCGCCTCCAAGTTAAAGGGGGAGCAGTGTAATGTATATAATGTTAATGGTGTTACCTGCCTCCAAGCTAAAGGGGGAGCAGTGTGATGTATGTGATATAATTAGCATATGTTATGTCTTGTGCGAGGGGACGCATGCGCTGGGGGAGACTCAAGGTGGCGTCCTAGAATAAAGAAGCTTGGTAATTTACTCCTGTATCTGAGTGTTCTTTTAAGTCAGTTCCAAGCAGCCAAATACACTATAATTCTCAGGATACATAATAAACTGGAACAAAAGTGAAATTATGTCAATAAAACTGAAAGACTCAACACACCTCTTAAAATTCCCCTTTAAAATAGCTACAGAAAAATTCAAATATTTGGGTATTGAAATTACCAGAAAATATCAAGACATGTTTAACACAAATTATAATCCTTTACTTAAGAAATTAAATAAATTTAATTAAATTTTGGAAAACACTTCCGATGTCTTTAATAGGTTGAATAAATGCTATAAAAATGATTTTTTTTTACCACAAATGCTATATCTATTCCAATCAATTGCTATATACCTACAAAAAAAGTTTTTTTTTTAAATTGGATTCAGACATTACAAATGTTATATGGGATTATAAATCACATAGAATACAAAGAACACATTTGAATAAACCCAAAGTATTAGGTGGATTAGCACTTCCTAACTTTATGTACTATTATTGGTCAGTAAATATTAAAAATATGATTCAACTGCTGGAAATCACTGCCCAGCAGGTGGATTGGAATACAATGGAGAGAGAGGACTGCTCCTCTTGTAATATTGGAGCGATCCTCCTCTCACCAATGAAGTTGAATAATACAAACTACAACAAAAATCCAATTATACATAGTACAATTAGAACTTGGAAACAAATTAAACATAATTTAAAATTAAGAAATCTATCTCTCTTATTTCCAATAGTTAATAACCCTTCGTTTAAACCCTCCATTATAGACAAATCATTTACACAATGGGAAAGAATAGGAATTAAAATGCTTGGAGACTTGTATGAAACTGGAAAACTACTATCAGTCCAACAATTACAACTAAAATATAATCTGGGAAACAATCAATATTTTAAATATTCTCAAATATGTGATTATTTGAAAATATATACACAAGATTATTACAACATGCCATTAGATCTACTGGATGAAGCAATGAAGACAAAGGCCGAATCAGCAAACTTAATATCATATTTATATAATATTATTTTAATATTATTTTAAATATAGAAATACCAACAACGGATGGTATTAGAACAAGAATTAGCTATTAAAATTTCAAAAGAGAGGTGAGATGAACATTTATTTAATGTGCACAAATGCCCGATTAATGTGAGACACACTTTAATCCAATTTAAAATTTTACACATATTATACTATTCAAAAACAAAAATAAGTAAACTTTTTCCCAACATATCACCTATCTGTGATAAATGCCAGTCTCAAGAAGCTACTATAGCGCACTCATTTGTTTTTTGTATAAAAATTCAAAAATTTTGGATTTACATTTTTGAAATCTTTACAAAATTATTTAAAATAAAACTGATACCAAAAGCAGAATGGATTATCTTTGGAACAACAGAAGGTAGCCCTGAACTAAATGTGTTTCAAAAGAACCTATTTGATTACGGGATAATAACTGGAAAAAAGCTTATATTAAAATTTTGGAAAACTGCACCCCCCTTTAGTGGCAGGACGCGACCGAACGTCGCCTTTGTCCCTAAGGAAGATGGGCGGCAAGTCCGCCCGGACGTCGGGATACCATGATTTGGCGGCCGGGACCGACTCATCACTGCTCATGTCTTATCAGACTGGCGGGCCACCTCCGTCCGGAAGACGGCGGGCCAGCGGCAGGTCCACGCGGGAGTCACTTAGCCACGCAGAAGCGGCAGGCAGCGACATCCTGTCTAGGCACCCTTGTTATCACCTCGACGAGGTGCGGGGCGATGACAGAAGCCTCAGGGATTCTCCAGAACCTGAGGAAGTCGACTTGTCATCCGCAGATGCGGCGGCGGTCGCATGGCTCGGATGGAGCGCATGATGGAGCGTATCCTAGAGCACAATCTCTGCAGCTGGACCAGATGTCCTCCAGTCATGGAGACATGCGGCTGGGCCACCCAGCATGTCCCCGTCATTGGTGGGGAATGCCACGGATCAGCAGCTGGCTGACACGTAAGGAGGGTGGAGCAGGAACCTGCAGTACCTGAGAAAACCCAGGAGGAACTGCTGAATGTGGTCTCCAAGTTCGCCCAGCCGAAGCACTCGGGTCAGCCTCTTGCAGCCCAAATTAGGGGCTAGCATAGATTACCTCACCACACACCAGCTGCAGGAACAGGTCCTTACCAAGGCGATCAACAAATACAAGGCCCAAACAACTGCATATCGTTGAATGTACCGACTGTCAACACGCCCATCTGGGGCAACAACAGTCCCGGGATAAGGGCACAGGAGCTGAAGTTACAAAAGATCCTGAAATTGCTGACGTCGGGGATTACTGCCTTTGCCAGGTCGGTTGACGGTACGGAAATGACGGCAGAGCAGGAGGATGCTCTTGCGATATTAGTCATGAAGTTAATGCTTCCCGGAATATCGCCATTTAACCGACTCCTAAACCCCATATTTGCGGGGTTGTTCAAGGCATCTGCAACGCCACCACTGAGACAGCTGTTCGGTGAGGACCTGCCCATACAGGTCAAGGACCTGGATTAGGAGATGGAGGCAGTCGGGTTGATAACCCACCTCCCTCCAGCAGGCCGGCAGTGCGCAGGCTAACATTATATGCAAGACCTCGGGGGCCACCTGAAAGACCAGTAAAGACATACACGCCAGCAGCACCTCAACACAATTCAACGGAACACCAAGAACCAGAATGACAGGCCCGCCGGTAGTCATGGAGGTAGGGGGTCTGGTTCTCTAGGAAGTGCTGCATGTATAACCTCACAAGTAGGAGAGAGGTTACATACATTCTGGGATACATGGGTCTGATTGTCACTATCCCAGGGAACAAAGCAATAGACATTATAGAGGCATGTAACAGCCTTGCTTGCGCCAGGAAACCGACTATTAGACATGCTGCTAAGGTAATTGGTAAACTTGTAGCTACATTCTAGCTACATAATTGGGCCGTTACACTATCAAAGCTTGCAAAGAGCAAAATCTTGGCATTAATAGCGAATGCTGGACATTTTTTACGGACCTATGCAGCCGCCAATCAAGGCATAAATTGAGCTACAATGGTGGATTAGCAATGTTTGTGATTGTTAAATCCCATCATTACATAAAACCCATTAGTCGTGTTACAGACCGACGCAAGCACCAAGGGCTGGGACTGTTCAGAAATGCAGGGAGCATGTCACGGGCTGCGGGCTTAATGCACTAATCTGCAGCATACGTATGTCCATCTTCAAAATAATACCACTGAGGTGGCATATTTAAACCTTATGGGTGGTATCAAGTCAATATCTTGTGATGAATTTGGAAAATTAATTTGGCTCTGGTGCATTGAAAGAAATATTTGGATATCAGCTATGTATCTTCTGATTAAGCTCAATACAGTAGCAGACACCAGGTCACAAGTATTTAATAACAACACCTATTGGATGTTGAACCTCCAAATATTTGCTAAAATTATAGCCTAATATGGAACACCAGATATCGACCTCCTTGCGTCCAGGATGAACCATTAGATACCAATATGTGTCTCCTGAGAACCAGATCCTGGGGCAGTGGCAATGGACGAGTTCTCGCTACATTGGGGGAAATGGCTTTCTATGCTTTCCCCATTCTGCTTCATCAGTCAGGTGTTGCAGAAAACGGAACCAGATTCTGCAACATAAAGGACCATGGACGTCATACAGCATCGTGCAGAGAGAGTCCACTAGGAAGCAGTACCTCACCTACATAAGGATATGGGAGGTTTCTGTAGTCGGACCAAGACCACCTACATATCTGCTACGATCTCCAATGTGCTGTCATCCTCACGGGTCTTCATTATGATGAGTCCCTCAGTTACAGTGCCATATACAGTGCCAGGAGTGCACTGTCATCCTATCTCGACATTGGAGTGGGATCTCACCAGCTGGTATCCAAACTACGAGGGATATGTTCTATCCATCCCTCCCCAACCACGATATTAATTTACTGAACACACCACAACGGGTCCAGTCTCTACAGGAATTAAACCTGGATATAATGATCGACCCATAATAGAGTAACTTCTTTATAAAAGAGTTGCTTAAACTACACAGACCTGCGACTACAGGTCTGAAAATGGCCATCAGGAATATGGAGGCGGATCTGTTATCAGCCATGGAAACCCACGTCACAGGGTGACGGTGCAGACTATCTCCAGATGGCTCAAGGTGGTATTCGGTGCAGCAGGTAAGACACTAAACATTTTAAAATGTCATTCTACCAGGCTGCATCCACATAAGCGGCGAGGACCATGGAGGTGTTCATGGATCATGTCCTCGCAATAGCGGGCTGGGCCAGTGAAACTACATTTCAGCGGTTTCATAACTAACCTGTGGCCGCTCCCGCAACGTTGCGGAGTCAGTTTTAATTGCTGTTCCCTAAACGTTTGTCCCCGAGTTCAGGGGTTTATTGTTGTATTAACAATAATGTTATTATTTTTCAGCTTGTTCAATTCTGAAATACGTTAACATACTTCCCCCATCAGTATTACGGCAGTGTGTGGGCATGGACGTAATCCAGGGCATGTAAGCACAGAGCTTTGAAATCTTCATGAAGTCACTCACGTGACTCCGAAATGAGGTAGTAAGATTAAACGAGAACTTACTAGTTTGAAGTTTGATCTTTATTTTATGAGGAGTTGCGGTGAGGGATTTCGGGCCTTCCGCTCCCAACCCTCTACTATAAGGTCAGCTGGTAATTAGAGTCTCTTCAATCTTACTATATTAGTTCATTTCTGGGTAGTTCTGTGATTCCACACCGCTGCTTTGAAGAATGTCGTGCATGCGTGCCTGGCGGGGTCTTCACAAAATCCCTCATCGCAACTCCTCATAAAATAACGATCAAACTTCAAACTGGTAAGTTCTCGTTTAATCTTACTATTCTACAACATCCAAATCCCAATTGAAATCTGGCTTAAAATATTTGACAGTGTAATCCCGCCTATTGCGCTTTATGGTAGCGAGGTATGGGGTCTGCTCAGTCACCATAGTTATAGTGTATTGGGAAAAACACAATGGGGGCCCTGCATGCGGAATTTTGTTGGAACATTCTCCACATAACCATATAACCATATAAACCATATAACAATTACAGCACGGAAACAGGCCCTCTCGGCCCTTCCAGTCCGTGCCGACCATTTGTTTTCCCCTAGTCCCATCTACCTGCAATCAGACCATACCCCTCCATTCTCACGTGCATACTTACTTATCCAATTTTCCACCCCAAGCTCATCCACACAGACCACCCTCTGAGTAAAGAAGTGATGTACATGACAAACAATGGGAAAAAAACATCACAGATCCCTGAGGCGCTCCAAAGAATAAAGACCTAACCACTGGTCACTCTCTCTATTTTGTTGACCCTTCTATAACTAGGCGACCAAAATCACCATACTCGACATACCGCCATCCACCAATTACCACTCTCTGACATCTCCCCCTCTGTTCTACAGCATTCAGAAACATAGAAATTAGGTGCACTGTTGCCTGCCACCGCCATTCAATATGATCATCTTCAGCTACCTGTATCCCTGAGCCACAATTCCAACTAACATGAACTGGCCTCAAAGAGAGATTGAAAAAAAGTCCTCTCTTAAAAGGATTTCCAACCCCCTTCCATGGGGAAACCTTTAATCTCCTAATTCCAGTCAAAGGCCTTACTGAAATCCATATAGACAACATCCACTGCTTTACCCTCATCAATTTCCCTATTACCGCTTCAAAAAATTCAAGAAAAATTTGTCCAAACATGTACCTTCCAGGCACAAATCCATGTTTGCTGTTCCTGACCCGCCATTAACACCCATGTTTATCCAGATGCTTATATATATTATCTCTAAGTAATTTCCTTTTCCATTAATTTGTCCACCACTGACGTCAAACTAATAGGTCTATAATTGCTAGGTTTATTCTTTTGAACCCTTTTTAAACAATGGAAACAACATGCGCAGTACGCCAATCCTCCGGCACTATTCCCGTTTCTAATGACATTTGAAATATTTCTGTCATAGCTCCTGCTATTTCTGCACTAACTTCCCTCAATGTCCTAGGGAATATCCTGTCAGGACCTGGAGACTTATCCACTTTTATATTTTTCAAAAAGTGTCAGTACTTCCTCCTCTTTGAATCTCATAGTTTCCATAGCTACTCTACTCTTTCCCCTTAACTCACCGAGTTCAATATCCTTCTCCTTGGTGAATACCGAAGAAAAGAAATTGTTCAATATCTCCCCCATCTCTTTTGGCTCTGCAGATAGCTGTCCATTCTGGTTCTCTAATGGTCCAATTTTATCCCTCGTTATCCTTTTGCTATTAATATAGCTGTAGAAACCCTTTGGGTTTACTTTCACCTTTCTTGCCAAAGCAACCTCATATCTTCTTTTAGCCTTCCTAATTTCTTTCTTAAG
>CM069139.1:512469-603878 GCA_035221665.1 Okamejei kenojei
TCGAGCACTTTGTCCTTTTTGTAAACCAGCACCTGCCGTTCCTTGTTTTTAAACCATTCTGGTTAACCATCTCTGCACCTTCCCCAAAGCCTCCACATCAGTCCTGTAATGGAGTGACCAGAACTGTGCGCAATACTCCAAATGCTACCTGACCAATGTCCGGTTTCGGCCCGAAACGTTGCCTATTTCCTTCGCTCCATAGATGCTGGCGCACCCGCTGAGTTTTTCCAGCATTTTTGTCTACCTTCAATTTTCCAGCATCTGCAGTTCCTTGAACACAATGTCCCTTAAAGCTGAACATATATATTCCTCTCTCCTTCTCAACCCTTTTATCTCCTTATTTTCTCTCGCCTGTGTCACTTACTCCACTCATCTGCCGATCACCCCCTCATCTGTTAACATCATGTCAGTGTGAAGAAGGGTCCCGACCTGAAATGTCACCTCACCATGTTCTCCACAGATGCTGCCTGACCCACTGAGTTACTCCAGCACTCTGTGAAACGTCACCTGTCCATGTTCCCCACAGATGCTGCCTGACCCACTGAGTTACTCCAGCACTCTTTGAAACGTCACCTATCATGTTCTCCACAGATGCTGCCTGACCCACTGAGTTACTCCAGCACTCTGTGTTAGAGCCAAAGAGTGATACAATGTGGAAATGGGCCCTTTGGCCCAACTTGCCCGCAATGACCAACGACTAGTCCCAGCTGCACTAGTCCCACCTGCCTGTGTTTGGCCTCCAAATTTGTTCTATCCATGTACCTGTCTAACTGTTTCTTAAACGTTGGGATATTCCCAGCCTCAACTACCTCCCCTGACAGCTTGTTCCATGCACTCACCACCCTTTGTGTGAAAAGGTTTCCCCTCAGATTCCTATTAAATCTTTTCCCCTTCACCATCAACCCATGTCCTCTGGTCCTCAACTCCCCCACTCTGAGCAAGAGATTAGAAACGTAGAAACATAGAACATAGGTGCAGGAGGGGGCCATTTGGCCCTTCCAGCCAGCACCACCATTCATTGTGATCACGGCTGATCATCCACAATCAATAACCCACGCCTGCCTTCTCCCCATAGCCCAGATTCTGGGCATCTAACTAAATTGTGTCCTGTACAAGATTCCAGCATCTGCAGTTTCTTGTGCATCTCTCACCTATATCCACCTATCACTTCTAAAGAAGGCTCTCAACCCAAAACGTCACCCATTCCTTCTCTCTAGTGATGCTGCCTGTCCCGCTGAGTTACTCCAGCATTTTGTGTCCACCTATCACTTGCCAGGCTTTGTCCAGCCCCCATCTTTCTTTACCAGCTTCCTCCCCCCACCCTCCCCACTCAGTCTGCAGAAGGGTCTTGACTCAAAATGTAGTCTGTCCATTCCCTCTAAAGCGGTGGAGGAACTCAGTGGGTCAGGCCACATCTGTAGAGGGAAGGCAATCTAAGGCGACCACTCCCACCTCTCCTTTCCAACTTTCTCCACCCCCCACACCGAGCAGTCTGAACAAGGGTCCTGACCTAGAATGTTGCCTGTCCATGCTCTCCAGACGTGCAAGTTACTCCAAGAGATTGTGTCTCTCTTTGTAAAACGGCAACTGCTGTTCCTTCTTTAGATGTGTGAAGAGGAAAAAAATAGTTAAGACCAAAGTTGGACTTGAAAACCGAAAAACGGGAATTTATTATGGGGAACAAGGAAATGGCAGATGAGTTGAACAGGTACTTTGGATCCGTCTTCACTAAGGACACAAACAATCTTCCTGATGTACATGGCCAGAGGATCTGGGGTGATGGAGGAACTGAAGGAAATCCACATTAGGCAGAAAATGGTGTTGGGTAGACTGATGGGACTGAAGGCTGATAAATCCCCAGGGCCTGAAGGTCTGCATTCAGGGTGCTTAAGTAGAAATCTTGGATGCATTGGTGATCATTTTCCAATGTTCTATGGATTCAGGATCAGTTGCTGTGGATTGGAGGGTAGCTAATATTATGCCACTTTTTAAGAAAGGCGGGACAGAGAAAACAGGGAATTATAGACGTTAGCCAAGGGGTGGAGAACCTTTTCATGTTGGAATGCCGCATTAAGTTAGCTGTAATCTAATAAGGCCACATCCATGAAACTTCCATTAGATATAGTTCAAAATGTACTTTATTTTATAAAAATCTAACTCCTACGTACTAACTTCAAGAAAATGAAAAAAAATGGTTAATTCTAAAGTTAACTAACCTTTCAATGACTTTGTTGTGACTGCTTTTTGTGGGAAAGCATTTGAATATTTAGTTGCAACATGGAGGTACGCAGTTTCAGCTGATCTTCTAGATGGGTATCCGTCATTTGTGACCTTAAGGGCGTCTTGATTTGGGTTAGATAGAAGAAGCAATAAGTGGTTGAAAAGCAGGAAAGCATTTTTTGTGCATGTTGCCGAAGGCGTGGGTATTGATGAGGGTAAAGCAGTGGATGTTGTCTATATGGATTTCAGTAAGGCCTTTGACAAGGTTCCCCATGGAAGGTTGGTTAAGAAGGTTCAATCTTTGGGTGTTAATGGCGGAGTAGCAAGATGGATTCAACAGTGGCTGAATGGGAGATGTCAGAGAGTAATGGTGGATGGCTGTTTGTCAGGTTGGAAGCCGGTGACCAGTGGGGTGCCACAGGGATCTGTGTTGGGTCCACTGTTGTTTGTCATGTACATCAATGATCTGGATGATGGGGTGAAAAATTGGATAAGTAAGTATGCAGATGATACTAAGATAGGTGGTGTTGTGGATAATGAAGTAGATTTTCAAAGTCTACAGAGAGATTTGGGCCATTTGGAAAAGTGGGCTGAAAGATGGCAGATGGAGTTTAATGCTGATAAGTGTGAAGTGCTACATCTTGGCAGGACAAATCAAAATAGGACGTACATGGTAAATGGTAGGGAATTGAGGAATGCTGTGGAACAGAGGGATCTAGAAATAACTGTGCATAGTTCCCTGAAGGTGGAATCGCATGTAGATAGGGTGGTAAAGAAAGCCTTTGGTATGCTGGCCTTTATAAAGCAGAGCATTGAATATAGGAGTAGGGAAGTAATGTTAAAATTGTACAAGGCATTGGTAAGACCAATTCTGGAGTATGGTGTACAATTTTGGTCGCCTAGTTATAGGAAGGATGTCAACAAAATAGAGAGAGTACAGAGGAGATTTACTAGAATGTTGCCAGGGTTCCAGCAACTATGTTACAGAGAAAGGTTGAACAAGTTAGGTCTTTATTCTTTGGAGCGCAGAAGGTTAAGGGGGGACTTGATTGAGGTCTTTAAAATGATGAAAGGGATAGACAGAGTTGACGTGGATACGTTTTTCCCATTGAGGGTAGGGAAGATTCAAACAAGAGGGCATGACATGAGAATTAAGGGACAGAGGTTTCGGGGTAACGTGAGGGGGAACTTCTTTACTCAGAGGGTGGTGGCTGTGTGGAATGAGCTTCCAGCAGAAGTGGTGGAGGCAGGATCGATTTTAACATTTAAGAGTAAAGTGGATAGGTATATGGACGTGAAGGGAATGGAGGGGTATGGTCTGAGTGCAGGTAGATGGGACTAGGGGAAAACAAATGGTCGGCACGGACTGGAAGGGCCGAGAGGGCCTGTTTCCGTGCTGTAATTGTTATCTGGTTATATGGTTATATTTCCATATTGCAAACAACATTCATTTCTTGCATGTGGTCTAAGAGGGTAGTCATTTCTTTCATACTTCTAAGAAATATCGCAAACTCCCGCAATGCTTTCACAACTTCTGGCTGGATAGCTGTCCAAGGAGAGGCCTTCTTCATGAGGATGTCTTTGGATCAAGTTTAAAGGGACTTTTATGTAGTTTGTCGGCAGTGAGCGGCGACTACGGAGGGTTCAACAGCCCCGACCACGGGTGAACAAAAGGGGAAGATGATTGAACTTTATTACCTCCATCACAGTGAGGAATGTGGATTCCGCTGTGGTGGATGTTTATGTTAGATTTTATTTTATGTGGCTGTGTGTCTTGTTGCTTTTTACTCAGTATGGCTGTATGGTAACTCAAATATCACTGTACCCTAATTGGTGCATGTGACAATAAATTCTAACTTGATCAGCTTTAGTCTATATATTAAAAAAAGGATAATGCTGACTGATCATGCACAACTGTGACGGCTTGATTTCAAAGACAGGACAGGGGCATTCCCTGAGGGATTCTGGGGGTTGGAAGAGGTTTCATCTGTGTTTTTCCCCTCGGTTGTTGTCCGGAGAGGAAGGTGGCGGCACTCGGCCCGTCGGGGCTAGGATGCGCGGGAGGAAGGCTGAGCTTGGATTGAGGCTTGGAAGGCTGAGCTCGTCTCCCCTGCCCGACCCACATCCGGTCCACCACGGAGGGAGAAGTGAGCAAACTCCACGTGGACAGTGTCGGTGGTCGCCCTGTCCGGCGACAGGCCCTTCGGCTCCTCTCGTCCCTGCTACCCCGGGCTTTCTGCAACACAATCTTGCACTGTTCTGCACTGGATACTGTATGTACACTGTTTGTTCTGGCGGCTGCGTGTGAACGGGCGATTTCATCGCCTCCCGATCAATGTGCAGAACAACAAACTAATGAAGCATCTGAAACACCGTTCTCCTGGGTTGCTGCAGGCTGAAGCATCAAACTACTACCCTGTTGAGCCCCGTCAGTCCCACAGCACAGAAACACACAGCCATGCCTATCAAAGCTAGTCCCACATGCCCACATCTGGCTCCTCACCCTCTCTGCCTTTCCCACCCATGCCTTTCTGAGATGAGGAGGAATTATTTTAGCCGGGGGCTGGTGAATCTGTGGAATTCATTGCCACAGAAGGTGGTGGAGGCCAAGTCACCGGGTGTTGTTTAGATTTCAGAGATACTGCACGGAAACAGGCCCTTCAGCCCCACGAGTCATCGCCGACCAGTGATCAGCCCGTACACTAGCCCCATCCTACACACATTAGGGACAATTTTACAGAAGCCAATTAACCTACAAACCAGCAGGTCTTTGGAATGTGGAAGGAAACAGGAGCACCCAGAGAAAACCCACGCAGGTCACGGGGAAAACGTGCAAACTCCATACAGACAGCACCTGTATTCAGGATGGAACCCGGGTCTCTGGCGCTGTGAGGCAGCAACTCTACCGCTGCACCACTGTGTATTTTTGCTATCTATCATTTCATTTATGGAATGATGGAATGAGCTGCTGGAGGAGGTAGTTTAGGCAGGGACTATCACAACGTTTAAGAGACACTTGGACAGGACAGGTTTGGAGGGATATGCACAAACGCGGACAGGTGGGACTAGTGTAGATGGGGCATGTTGTTCGGGGTGGGGCTGGGGTGGGACTAGTGTAGATGGGGCATGTTGTTCGGGGTGGGGCTAGTGTAGATGGGGCATGTTGGTCGGGGTGGGACTAGTGTAGATGGGGCATGTTGGTCGGGGTGGGACTAGTGTAGATGGGGCATGTTGGTCACTCTGGGCAGGTTTGTCTGAAGGAAGGGCCTGTTTCCATGCCGGTTTCCATGCTGTGACTGAACTTCCAAGAGTAACATTCTCCTTTCTCTGGGTCATCCATTGTTAATAAAGAAAGTTTACTTTTCCTGTTTAAATGTCCACAGTAAAGTATAGTCAGAAGTGAGCCCACCTGCTTCAGCCACGATGAATTAACAAATCATCACTATTCACTTCTCAGACGTTAGAATTGGTCAGAACATTCCCCCCACCGTGACCCTTGACACCACTGTCCCTCGGGGTCATGACCTTGCCACCCACAACTTGTGGCCAGGTCTCAGGCCAATGGGATCCAGATGTCCGTCCACTGGTCAGAACACTATTTCAGCCACATGAGCAGCAACGATGAGATAGAATATGGGAAAGACATTGAGAACCTTCTGTCCTGAAGGGCCGAATGGCCTACTCCTGCACCTATTGTCAGGATAACAATCCATCCCTCAACATCAGCAAGACAAAAGAGTTAGCGTTTACAAGAACGATCCCATGAATGAGTGGGTTAACGTACGATGAGCGTTTGTCGGCACTGGGCCTGTACTTGCTGGAGTTTAGAAGATTGGGGGGGCATTGAAACTTCACCGAACAGTGAAAGGCCTGGATAGAGTGGATGTGGAGAGGATGTTTCCACTAGTGGGAGAGTCTAGGACCAGAGGACAAAGTCTCAGAATTAAAGGACGTTCCTTTATGAAGGAGATGAGGAGGAATTTCTTTAGCCAGAGGGTGGTGAATCTGTGGGATACGTTGCCACAGATGGCGGTGGAGGCCACAGGTCAGTGGATATATTTAAGGCAGAGATAGATAGATTGTGTGTGTCAGGGGAAGGATGTAGAAGAGAAATGGAGGACATTTAAAGGGGAAATTGTAAGAGTACAGAATCTTTATGTCCCTGTTAAGGCAGAGATGGATAGATTGTTGATTAGTACAGGTGTCAGGGGTTATGGGGAGAAGGTAGGAGAGTGGCGTGAGGAGGGAGAGATGGATCAGCCATGATTGAATGGGTGGGATAGACTCTATGGGCCAAATGGCCTAAATCTGATTCTGTGTGTCGTCTCTGACTTGAGGAAATGCATTCAGCCACTTTATTGAAAGAGCAACAAGTCGAAGGGTAATTATTGTCCCGCAGACAACTACTGCCCCGGGTGGATATCATGATGTGTGCAACAAACATTGATTGGCCAATGGTGGGCGAAGGGTTAATGTGCTAATTGGCTTGATTGAACCTGGTTAGAAAATTGTCAGCTGTTGTGTATAAAAGGGTGAGTTGTGGGAGTGTCTGAGTGCAGTTCTACTGGGCTGCGGACGGGGGCAGCGGTCCTGGGCTGTGGATGGGAGGAGTGGTGAGCATAGAGACAGGGAGTCTGTCTTTGTGTCCAGGGTTTTTAATTAATTTTTTTTCTGGTGAAATTGGAATTGTGCTGTATCTCAGAACTAAATGGATGTTTCCACTAGTGGGAGAGTCTCGGACCAGAGGGCACAGTGTCAGAATAAAAGGCTGTATCTTTACTAAAGTGATAATGCCCTAACCTTATCACAACTGAATGTTGAAACGAGAAACTGCAGATGCTGGTTTATACCAAACATAGACACATTGCTGGGGTAACTCAGTGGGCCAGGCAGCATCTCTGGACAAACAAGAGACTTTGGGATGGAAGAAAAGGGTTCTTACCCAAAATAGCACATCCTTTTCCTCCAGTGATGTTGCCTGACCCGCTGAGTTACCCAAGCACTTTGTCTCTCTGCAATAAAATGTTGATCAGTGATAATTGTTAATGATTGAAGCACAATGTGGAACAAGGAGCTGGAACAGATGTAGGGATAATATAGAATATTGGGTTGAAGGAACCCGAGGGACATTCTTACTGTGAACCCAGTGACTTGGAAAAATAAGTCTGCTGTGAATTGGAGTTAGGATGTGTAAAATTCCCCAAAAATCTGATCCTATCTGGCTCCAATGTTTGAAGACCCTTTGAAAGTGTGAAGACGAGATCTCTGAGGATATTGCCAAGGATTGTTGTTGCTGCCAAGTCAAACCAGTACTTTGTCCACCTATCGGATGGGCCTGCAGTGCAGCGGATCACCACACGGTGGGAGTGTTGACCACAAACTGGAGCAACCTGTTATACGAATTCACTGCACATTGGGGGTTGCTGTCTACAAATTAGATATAATTGTGCTCTTTACTGCAAAATGGTTCTTTATTGGTCTGACCCATTTCCTTTCCCTATAATGCACCCATTTGTAAAAGCCCTGAAACCAAGGAAGATTTGGGATGAATATCAAGGAACAGGTAAAGAGTACAGGTTTGGTGGGCAACTCTGTGAGGGAGTTCAAGTCAAGTTTATTCGTCACATACACATACGAGATGTGCAGTGAAATGAAAAGTGGCAGTGCTCGCTGATTGTGCAGAAAAAACAAACAAACTGCAAAACAGAATCACATATTCGCTTATTACATATTTGTGGGAGGAAAAAAGAGAAAAACAACTATTTTAAAAAGACGCCACACAACAGTAAATTGGTTCAGTAAAGTTAGTCCCTGCTGAGATAGGAGTTTACAGACCTAATGGCCTCTGGGAAGAAAATCCTTCTCATCCTCTCTGTTCTCACAGCATGGCAACGGAGGCGTTTGCCTGACCGCAGCAGCTGGAACAGTCCATTGCAGGGGTGGAAGGGGTCTCCCATGATTTTGTTGGCTCTGGAGTTGCACCTCCTGGTGTATAGTTCCTACAGGGGGGCGAGTGAAGTTCCCATAGTGCGTTTGCCCGAACGCACTACTCTCTGCAGAGCCTTCTTGTCCTGGGCAGAGCAGTTCCCAAACCAGATAGTGATAGTTCCAGACAAGCTTTCTGCAGCCCCAGAGTAGAAGCACTGGAGGATCCTCAGAGAGACTCTGAATTTCCTCAGTTGCCTGAGGTGGTAAGGACGCTGCCTTGCCTTACTCACCCGTGCTGCAGCGTGTGATATCTGTCATATCCTCAGAGATGTGGACTCCCAGGTATTTAAAGCAGCTCGCCCTGTGCACAGTATCCCCATTCATCCTCAGTGGTGTATACGTCCTCGGATGACGTGCCCTCCTACAGTCCACGATCAGCTCCTTAGTTTTTTTGATGTTCAAGAGGAGGCTGTTGCCCTGACACCAGAGTGCCAGATCAGCCACCTCCTCCCGGCAGGCCTTCTCATCGTTGTCTGAGATCAGGCCCACCACCACGGTGTCATCAGCAAACTTGATTATAAAGTTGGAGCTGAACCTATCCACAGTCGTGTGTGTACAGGGAGTACAGTAGGGGGCTGAGGATGCAACCCTGGGGGGATCCTGTGCTCAGGGTGAGGGACTTTGATGTATTTCCTCCCATCTTGACTATCTGGGAAGGCTATTCTGGTGGGGACTATTGTGTTGAAGGCTGAAATGTTGTCTATGAACAGCATCATCATATAGCCCCCCTTCTGGCTGTCAAGATGAGAGAGAGCGGTGTGCAGAACCTGGGAGACCGCATGTCCGTGGATCTGTTCCGACGGTATGCGAATTGTAGCGGGTCGTTGTTGCGAGGGAGGATGGCGCAGATGTGCGTCTTGACCAGCCTCTCAAAGCACTGTTTGTGTGCAGGGTTTGATGCCCATAGTAAGAGTTACCGCATTGGGCAACAGTCAGGGAGTTCACTGTTCGTGTGAAGTGTTGTCTTTGATATAGCTGGCATGTTGCTGTGCCAGTTTGATTATGAAATAGTCAATGTATTCTTCTACCCTGTAGGATTCACTACTGCAGACACATTTGAATTTCACTATACCTTAATTGGAACATGTGGTGACAAACTGACCTTGAAACATTGGGCCTAGAATTATTTTTCCAGACCCTGTCCATCCAGTGTTTGATATTTTGAGGTGAATGTAGGAACTTCTCGCCTGCTGCTGTTTCTCCCTCTGCAGTTGTTCTGCTTATTTCTGGTTGATGAGCCAAGGTCTTTGGAAATCTTCTAATGTCCCCAGTTTTCTATGGTTTGTGACCGAAGGGCTTCTTCAACTTGCTGTTCCAAGTACTACTTGTGATAGAGGGTATCCTGACTGCACTTGTGAATACCTACTTTTTTGACTTCAGTAGCTCAACAATTTTCTTTTAGCCATGATTGTAATTTGGACAGGTTCATTTAGATGTAAAAATTCATAATTTTTCCTGCAATAACCCTTTAGATCTATGTAATTCTCTAGCAGGGTTGCAGGCAATCAAGTTGTTAATGATATTCTGCAGCCCCTCTTCCATTCTCTTGCAGAAACCTTTCACAGGTTATGTGTTTGAAGTTCGAATCTCGTCTCCAAAAGCTGCTACTTTAATTATGCAGGAAGGCAGGCAATTAGCATGTGGTATTGTTTTAAAGTTCCTACATTGTTTATCTTCTGTGCTGCTTCCATTCTCATCCTCGCAGGCCAACAATTAACAGTCCTCAATAGTTATTAAATGCATGTTTGTTTACTTTCTGCAGTACAACACTCTCTTGGAAGACATGCAGGCAGCTTTCAGAGGTCGTTTTAACACTCCAGAGCATGATCTTTGTTAGACTGTCAACAATGGTCACCAAATTGGGGGCTGCTGGGACCAATTTGTTGAGCCCATTTTAAGGAACCTAACATACCACACACAGTATTTTGTTCACGTATATACGTACATATTCACAGGAGCTATGAGAGAGTGGTGCAGGGGGTACATCGTACCCGGGCCCAGAGTCCAAAAGGGGGCTGGGAATTTCTTGAAATCTCAGAAAATGTTTGCATATATTTAGTGAAGACTAGCATTCACATTTTGCCCCCATCCGCAGCCCAGGCCCACTGCACTCAGACACTCCCACACATTCCTCCCCCCCTCTTTATACACAACAGCTGACAAATTTCTAACCAGGTTCAAACAAGCCAATTACCACATTAACCCTTCGCCCACCAGTGGCCAATCAATGTTTGTTGCGCACATCATGATATCCACCTAGTTGTCTGCGGGACAATAATTGCCCTCCAACTTGTTGCTCTTTGCATAAAGTGGCTGCTTGCATTTCCTTAAGTCAGAGACGACACACAGAATCAGAATTAGACCATTCGGCCCTTCGAGTCTACCCCACCATTCAATCATGGCCGATCTATCTCTCCCTCCTAACCTGTGCCCTCTGGTCCTAGACTCTCCCACCAGTGGAAACATCCTCTCCACATCCACTCTATCTGGGCCTTTCACTGTTCGCTGAAGTTTCAATGCCCCCCAAATCTTCTAATCTCCAGCAAGTACAGGCCCAGCGCCAACAAACGCCCATCGTACGTTAACCCACTCATTCCTGGGATCGTTCTTGTAAACGCTAACTCTTTTGTCTTGCTGATGTTGAGGGATGGATTGTTATCCTGACAATAGGTGCAGGAGTAGGCCATTCGGCCCTTCAGGACAGAAGGTTCTCAATGTCTTCTCCATAGTCTATCTCATCTTTGCTGCTCATGTGGCTGAAATAGTGTTCTGACCAGTGGACGGACATCTGGATCCTATTGGCCTGAGACCCGGGCACAAGTTGTGGATGTCAAGGTCATGACCCCGAGGGACATTGGTGTCAAAGGTCACAGTGGGGGGGAATGTTCTGACCAATTCTAACGTCTGAGAAGAGAATAGTGATGATTTGTTAATTCATCGTGGCTGAAGCAGGTGGGCTCACTTCTGACTATACTTTACTGTGGACATTTAAACAGGAAAAGTAAACTTTCTTTATTAACAATGGATGACCCAGAGAAAGGAGAATGTTACTCTTGGAAGTTCATAGTCCCAGCATGGAAACGGGGCCCTTTGGCCAAACACCCACAGTGACCAACATGCCCCATCTACACAAGTCACACCCCGACCAACATGCCCCATCTACACTAGACCAACCCTGACCAACATGCCCCATCTACACTAGACCCACCCTGACCAACATGCCCCATCTACACTAGACCCACCCCGACCAACATGCCCCATCTACACTAGTCCCACCCCGACCAACATGCCCCATCTACACTAGTCGCACCCCAACCAACATGCCCCAATTGTAGGTTAATCGGCTTCTGTAAAATTGTTCCTAATGTGTGTCGGATGGAGCTAGTGTACGGAGTGATCACTGTTCGGCGGTGGGCCAAAGGGCCTGTTTCTGCGTAGTATCTCTAAAATCTAAACAATACCCAGTGTCTTGGCAATGAATTCCAGATTCACCACCCTCCGGTTAAATAAATTCCTCCTCATTTCCTTTCTAAAGTCATGGGTGGGAAATGCAAAGACGATGTAGGGCCAGATGTGGGACTAGCTTTGATAGGCATGGCTGTGTGTTTCTGTGCTGTGGGACTGACGGGGCTCAACAGGGTAGTAGTTTGATGCTTCAGCCTGCAGCAACCCAGGAGAACTGTGTTCCAGATGCTTCATTAGTTTGTTGTTATGCACATCGATTGGGAGGCGATGAAATCGCCCGTTCACACGCAGCCGCCAGAGCAAACAGTGTACATACAGTATCCAGTGCAGAACAGTGCAAGATTGTGTTGCAGAAAGCCCGGGGTAGCAGGGACGAGAGGAGCCGAAGGGCCTGTCGCCAGACAGGGCGACCACCGATGCTGTCCATGTGGAGTTTGCTCGCTTCCCCCTCCGTGGTGGACAGGATGTGGGTCGGGGCAGGGAAGGCGAGCTCAGCCTTCCAAGCCTCAATCTAAGCTCAGCCTTCCTCCCGCGCATCCTAGCCCCGACGGGCCGAGTGCCGCCGCCCTCCTCCCCGGACAGCAACTGAGGGGAAAAACACAGACAAAACCTCTTCCAACCCCCGGAATCCCACAGAGAATGCCCCTGTCCTGTCTTTGAAATCAAGGACGATCAGTCAGCATTATCCTTTGTTTAATATATAGATGAAAGCTGATCAAGTTCAAGTTGGAATTTATTGTCACATGCACCAATTAAGGTACAGTGATATTTGAGTTACCGTACAGCCATACTGAGTAAAAAGCAACAAGACACACAGCCACATAAAATAAAATCTAACATAAACATCCACCACAGTGGCATCCACATTCCTCACTGTGATGATAAAGTTCAATCATCTTCCCCTTTTGGTCACCCGTGGTCGGGGCTGTTGAACCCTCCGCAGTTGCCGCTCACTGCTGACACACTACATAAAGGTCCCTTTAAACTTCCATGATCCAAAGACATCCTCATGAAGAAGGCCTATGCTTGGACAGCTATCCAGCCAGAAGACGCAAAAGCATTGCGGAAGTTTGCGATATTTCTTAGAAGTATGAAATAAATGACTACCCTCTTAGACCACATGCAAGAAATGAATGTTGTCAGCAATATGAAAATGATCACTCTAAAACTGTCCTATAGACAGAGAAAAGATAAAGCTGGTCTGTTAAGAGGAAAATGAGAATCGAGAGGCCATGCTTCCTGATCTGGTAAAATTTACGCTATGGGAGTATTCAAGATCCTAAACCAATCGCAACTGTCAAAGGTTCTACCTTTACTAAAACAAAAGGAAGATCAGGACCTAAGGGAAGTAGTTTTGATTCCGTTGTAAATACCTGCAGAAACGAAAGGCCAAAAGGAAGAAGATACATCTACTGTTAAGCCAAGATGGTTCTGCTTGTCATCCAGCGAGAAGAAGACAGAGGAATAACAAAGAGATGGCCCACGAGGGAAGGGGGGGGCTGTCAATGACTGGTCAGCTTGGACCATGCATCCCGTCCCAAGAATGGACACCACATTAACAGGGCCAAGGAGAGCTTGTAAAAGGAACACTTCTCCATCCGTTTCTCACCACGGATGGCTGACCTGCTGAGTTCTACCGGCATTTTGGAGGGGAATGGACAGGCGACGTGTTGTGTCTGGACCCTTCTTTGGACTGATGGAGTCGGGGTAGAAAGCTGGAAAAAAGAGATGGGGTTGGGACAGACTCCAGGACTTGATTAGGAGGGGGGGAGTTTCCTTAATTTGGAGAATTCAATGTTCATGTCATTGGGCTGTAAGCTATGAGGTGCTGTTCCTCCATTTTGCCTGTCACCTCCCTCTGGCAATGGAGGACGCCCAGGCCAGAAAGATCTTGTCTTGGAGGACCAAGTGCAAGTGTAGACTGAAATACACACCTAGTCCTGATACAACAGACATTAGACAAGAGGCAATTGGTGCAGGAATAGGCCATTCGGCCCTTCAAGCCAGCACCATCATTCAATGTGACCATGGTTGATCCTCCCAAATCAGTACCCCGTTCCTGCCTTCTCCCCATATCCCTTGACTCCGCTATCTTTAAGACCCCTATCTAGCTCTCGCTTGAATGTATCCAGAGAACCGGCCTCCACCGCCCTCTGAGGCAGGGAATTCCACAGACTCGCAACTCTCTGTGTGAAAAAGTTTTTCCTCATCTCAGTTCTAAATAGCCGACCCCTTATTCTTAATCTGTAGCCCCTGGTTCTGGACCGCCCCCAACATCGGGAACATGTTTCCTGCGCCTTGTGTGTCCAAATCCTGAATAATTCTATATGTTTTAAAAAGATCCCCTCTCATCCTTCTAAACTCCAGAGTGTACAAGCTCAGCTGCTCCATTCCCTCAGCATGACAGTCTGGCCATCCTGGGAATTAACCTGGTGAACCTTTGGAGACCCAAACTGCACAGTACTACAGGTGTGGTCTCACCAGGGCCCTATACAACTGCAGAAGGACCTCTTTGCTCCTATACTCAACTGCTCTTGTTATGAAGACCAACATGCCATTGGCTTTCTTCACTGCCTGCTGTACCTGCATGCTTACTTACTGATGAACAAGGACCCCCAGATCCCGCTGTACTTCTGCTTTTTTCCAACATGACACCATTTAGATAATAATCTGCCTTCCTGTTTCTGCTACCAAAGTGGATAACCTCACACTTATCCACGTTAAACTCCATCTGCCATGCATCTGTCCACGCACCCAACCTGTCCAAGTTGCCCTGCATCCTCACAGCATCCTCCTCACAGTTCACACTGCCACCCAGCTTTGTGATCTGTAAATTTGCTAATGTTACTTTTAAATCTCTTCATTGATGTATATGGTAAATAGCTGCGATCCCAGCACCGAGCCTTGCGGACCCCACTAGTCACTGCCTGCCATTCTGAAAGGGACCCGTTAATCCCTACTCTGTGTTTCCTGTCTGCCAACCATTTCTCTATCCATGTCAGCACTCTATCCCCAATACCCTATGCCCTAAGTTTACCCACTAATCTTCTAAGTGGGACCTTATCAAATGCTTTCTGAATGTCCTGGTACACTACATCCACTGGCTCTCCCTTGGCCATTTTCCTAGTTACATCCTCAAAAAATTCCAGAAGAGTAGTCGAGCATGATTTCCCCTTCGTAAATCCATGCTGACTCGGACCGATCCTGTTACTGCTTTCCAAATGTGCGGCTATTTCATCTTTTAAAATTGATTCCAGCATCTTCCCCACCACCGATGTCACGCTAACTGGTATATAATTCCCTGTTTTCTCTCTCCCGCCTTTCTTAAAAGTGGGATAACATTAGCCAGAGATGCCAACCCTAAATTTAGTTCACCGTAACATTTAACCCATTTGTCCGTAACAAATGGGGTTAAATGCATTTCTCTCCGTAACATACTACTCACCTGGGGTTGTTGCCGGCGGCTATGCGCCTGCGCACTGGTGCAGATCAGCGGGCTGCCGGCGGGCGGGTGCGGCACATGCGCACTTGCCAAGTTTGCCGGCGGGTCTGCGCCTGCGCACTGGGTTGGGGTGGGGGGGAGGCCCGGTGATGGGGCTGCCGCGAGCGGCCGGCTGGCGGCAAGAAAGTGCCGCTGATCGCCCGGGCCGGCGCCGCCCGGGCTCTGGGCCGGGCGTGGCGTGGCTCGAAATGGCGCCAGGCCCGGCAACCCTCCCCCACTGCGCACGCGCGGCCACTGGGGCCCGGCAACCCTCCCCCACTGCGCACGCGCGGCCACTGGGGCCAGGCAACCCTCCCCCACTGCGCATGCGCGGCCACTGGGGCCCGGCAACCCTCCCCCACTGCGCACGCACGGCCACTGGGGCCCGGCAACCCTCCCCCACTGCGCACGCGCGGCCACTGGGGCCCGGCAACCCTCCCCAACTGCGCACGCGCGGTCACTAGGGCCCGGCAAAGTGCCGCTGATCGCGCGGGCCGGCAAACCGGGGACACATGGTGCCGGCATTCTCACGGGAGGAACACCGGCGCGGCGGTGTTCCGTAACAGCATGTTTGGCTGCCGGAACACCGTAAAAAGTTTATTTCGCCGGGACAAAATACGGCGAATCCGGGACACTTGGCATCTCTGACATTAGCTACCCTCCAATCCACAGGAACTGATCCTGAATCTATGGGAGATTGGAAAATGATCACAAATGCATCCACAATATCTATGCCACTTCCTTAAGTACCCTGGGATGCAGACCATCGGGCCCTGGGGATTTATCAGCCTTCAGTCCCATCAGTCTACCCAGCACCATTTCCTGCCTAATGTGGATTTCCATCTGTTCCTCCATCACCCCAGAACCTCTGGCCACTACTATATCAGTTAGATTGTTTGTGTCCTCCTTAGTGAAGATGGATCCAAAGTACCTGTTCAACACATCTGCCATTTCCTTGTTCCCCATAATAAATTCACCTTTTTCAGTCTTCAAGAGTTAAACTTTGGTCTTAACTAATGTTTTCCTCTTCACATACATAAGGATGGAACAGCAGATGCCGGATTACAAAGAGACACCATCTCCTGGAGTAACTTGCACCTCTGGAGAGCATAGACAGGCAACATTCTAGGTCGGGACCCTTCTTCAGACTGCAAGACACTTCAAGACTCTTCTTCCCTCTAACGATGCGGCCTGACCCACTGTGTTCCTCCACTGCTTTAGAGGCAATGGACAGACAACGTTTTGAGTCGGGACCCTTCTGCAGACTGAGTGGAGAGGGTGGGGAGAGGAAGCTGGAAAAGCGAGATGGGGTCTAGACAAAGCCTGGCAAGTGACAGGTGGATACAAAATGCTGGAGTAACTCAGATAGACAGGCAACATCTCTAGAGAGAAGGAATGGGTGACGTTTCAGGTTGAGACCCTTCTTCAGAAGTGATAGGTGGATATAGGTGAGAGAGACTCAAGATACTGCAGATGCTGGAATCTTGCATAGAACATAATTTAGTTAGATGCACAGAATCTCTTGCCCAGAGTGGGGGAATCGAGGACCAGAGGACATGGGATCAAGGTGAAGGGGAAAAATTTTAAAGGAAACTGAGGGGTAACTTTTTCACACAGAGGGTGGTGGGAGTATAGAACAAACTGTCACAGGAGGTAGTTGAGGCTGTGACTATCCCAGGAAACAGTTAGACAGTTATGTGGATAGGACAAGTTTGGAGGGATATGGACCAAACACAGGCAGATGGGACTAGTGTAGCTGGGACAGTGGAGGCCAAATCACTGGATGGATTTAAGAGAGAGTTAGATAGAGCTCTAGGGGCTAGTGGAGTCGAGGGCTATGGGGAGAAGGCAGGCACGGGTTATTGATAGAGGGCGATCAGCCATGATCGCAATGAATGGCGGTGCTGGCTCGAAGGGCCGAATGGCCTACTCCTGCACCTATTTTCTATGTTTCTATGTTGGTCGGTGTGGGCAAGTTGGGCCGAAGGGCCTGTTTCCACACTGTATCACTCTATGACTAACACAAAGCGCTGCAGTAACTCCGTATGTCAGACAGCATCTGTGGGGAACATGGAGTGCTGGAGTAACTCAGCGGGACAGGCAGCATCTCTAGAGACAAGCAATGGGTGACATTTTGGGTCTCGACCCTGAAACGTTACCCATTCCTTCCTGCATTTTGTGTCTACCTAAATAGCGCCTATCTATCCACGTGGCGGTGTGCCAGCAGGCTGGAGGAGCGGGCAAAGGCCTTGCTGCAGAGCGGGCAGATGTAGGGGCGCTGGCCAGTGTGGACTCGTCGGTGCTCCAGCAGGTGGTCAAGGCGGGTGAAACCCTTGCCACACTCAGAGCACACAAAGGGTCTCTCTGGCATGTATCCGCTGGTCCTCCCGCAGCCCCCGTGCTCTCTTGTCACAGTTGGAGCAGCTGCTCGCCGGCGCGAGTCTGCCAGTGCTGCCGCATCCCCCGCGAGCTGTCAAACTTCTCACCGCAGTACGGGCAGTCGCAGGGCTGGCCACTGGTGTGCACGCGCAGGTGTGACGGGGCTTGGGAAGCCATGGCAAAGCACTCCCCACACACCGGGCTGGGGACGGGACTGTCGCCGGCGCGCACCTGCTGGTGGGACAGCAGCTTGGAGGGGCGGGTGAACCCTTGCCGCACTGGGTGCAGGAGAAGGGACGCTCGCCGGTGTGGGTGCGCTGGTGCTTCTGCAGGTTGCTGGACTGGGTGAAGCGTTTGCCACACTGGCCGCAGGTTTTGGGGTGCTCACCAGTGTGGGTGCGCTGGTGCTCCAGCAGGGTGCTGGACTGGGTGAAGCGCTTGCCACACTGAGTGCAGGTGTAGGGGTGCTCGCCAGTGTGGGTGTGCTGGTGGGAGAGCAGGTTGCTGGAGCAGATGAAGCCCTTGCTGCAGTAGCTGCAGGTGTAGTGGTGCTCGCCTGTGTGGGTGCGCTGGTGCCTCAGCAGATGACAGGATTGGGTGAAGCCCTTACCGCAGTAGCTGCAGGTGTAGGGACGCTCACCAGTGTGGGTGAGCTGGTGCACCAGCAGGGTGCCGGAGAGGCTGAAGCCCTTGCCGCACTGGGTACAGGTGAAGGGGCGCTCGCCGGTGTGGGTGCGCTGGTGGGACAGCAGGTGACTGGACTGGGTGAAGCCCTTGCTGCAGTAGCTGCAGGTGTAGGGGCGCTCGCCGGTGTGGGTGCGCTGGTGGGACAGCAGCCTGGTGGAGTGGGTGAAGCCCTTGCCGCACTGGGCGCAGGTGTGGGGCCGCTCGCCGGTGTGGGTGCGCTGGTGCACCAGCAGGTTGCCAGACTGGGTGAAGCCCTTGCCGCAGTCGCTGCAGGTGTAGGGGCACTCCCCGGTGTGCAGGCGCCTGTGCACTTTCAGAGCCGGTGACGACTTGAAGCCTTTGCCGCAGTCTGAGCAGGTGAAGGGCCGCTCACTGCTGTGCACCCTCCAGTGCTCCTGCAGCCCCGACAACTGGGTAAAGCTCTTGCCACAGGTGGAGCAGTCATAGGGCTTCTCGCCCGTGTGCACCCGCCGGTGGATCTCCAGCTGGCTCGGGCGCTGCCAGGCCTTGCCACACACGTCGCACTCATAATGCTTCTCCTTGTTGTGCCCTGTCATATGGTCCTCCATCGAAGCTCAGCCCCTCGAAGCTCAGCTGCAAATCGAGCAGATGGGGTGGGGTGTTTAACCGGCACCCTGGCCGCCCTCAATGGTCGCTCACATCCCTGTCTCTCCGTTCACAGCAACGGCTCCTAAACCCTGCAGGAGGGGAACACAGATTGTCAACAAGCTGGCAAACTGGACATTACTATCACATATTGGGTGCGTTTTGGCGGAGGAAACCGTTATATAATTCTGCGAGGCACAGTTGCTGCCTCACCGCCAGAGACCCGGGTTCGAACCTGACTACGGGTGCTATCTGTGTGGAGTTTGTACGTTCTCCCCTTAACCTACGTGGGTTTTCACTCCGGGTGCTCCGGTTTCCTCTAACATTTCAAAGATGTTCAGGGTTGTAGATTAATCGGACTCAGCAATTTCCCTAATGTGCATAGGATAGTGCTAGTGTACGGGGCGATCGCTGGTCGGCACGGACTCCGTGGGCTGAAAGACCTGTTTCGCGCTGCATCTCTAAACTAAACTAAACCAAAGGGTCTCGACCCAAATTGTCACCCATTCCTTCTCTGCACTGATGCTGCCTGACCCGCTGTGTTACTCCAGCACTTTCTCACTGTCGCTCCCCCTCTTTCTCTGTCTCTCTCTTTCTCTTTCCGCCTCTCTATGTGTCTATCTTCTCTCTCCTTCTCTATCTGTGTCTATCTCCTCCACAGATGCTGCCTGACCTGCTGAGTTACTCCAGCACTTTGTCATAGATTCATAGAGTGATACAGCGTTGGAAATAGCCCAACTCGTACTTGCGCTCCTAGATCCCTCTGCCCCACACATTCCCCCAGCACCCCGCCTTTCACAGTGAAGACCCTGGTTTGATTTGCTAAACTGGAACATCCTTCCCACCCCCAAACAATGTGACCTCCTCTCTGTGGCTCCCTGTTCCTTACCTCTGCTGCCTCCTCCTGCTCCTTACCCCCTTTGCTCCCTCCCCCTCTTCCCCCACCCCAAACAATGTGAACCCACCCCCTGGTTCCTACCCCTTCCTTGGCTCACTTGACCCCTTCTCTCCTCCATTCCCTACCCCATTCATCCCCTCGGCACCAAAGTCACTCCCCCTTGAATCCTCCCCCCCCTCCCTTTGCTCCCCTGTTTTCCCCCACTACTCACTTCATCCCCTTTCCACCTCCAGCCTCTCACCCCTCTCCTAGAAACATAGAAATTAGGTGCAGGAGCAGGCCATTCGGCCCTTCGAGCCTGCACCGCCATTCAATATGAACATGGTTGATCATCCATCTCAGTATCCTGTAACTGCCTTCTCTCCATACCCCCCGATCCCTTCAGCCACAAGGGCCACATCCAACTTCCTCTTAAATATGGCCAACGAACTGGCCTCAACTACCTTCTGTGGCAGAGAATTCCACAGATTCACCACTCTGTGTGAAAAACGATTTTCTCATCTCGGTCCTAAAAGACTTCCTCCTCATCCTTAAGCTGTGACCCCTTGTCCTGGACTTCCCCAACATCGGGAACAATCTTTCTGCATCTAGCCTGTCCAACCCCTTAAGAATTTTGTAAGTCTCTATGAGATTCCCCCCCTCAATCTTCTAAATTCCAGCGAGTACAAGCCGAGTCTATCCAGTCTTTCTTCATATGGAAGTCGTGCGATCCCTCCCTCCACTCTCTCTCTCTCTGTCTTTCTCTCTCTGTGACAGAAGCAATCCTGTTTCTCAGACGTTATTGATACATTTTAGGTATGTACTTTTCTAGCAAACTTAACTGCCTAGGCATTTACTTTTAATTTCTATTGCACATGATTTTTTTTGTCATAATTTAGCCATTGTTCTCATACCTGTGGCCTTAGTTTAATAAATTTTGGAGTAATGCTTCTGTAATTTTTACTTAATTCAATGGAATTTTAATTTTGTCATGGTCCTTTCTGTCATTTTGTTTTCTTTTAGCATAATGAATTATGATTTTTATTTCAAGAATAAACGTTTAAAAAAAGCCACACAGCACAGATACAACCGTTAGACTCAAACCTTTATGGGTATGGGTTTAAAAGGCAGCCTGATGTTTCATGTGGTTCTTCTGAAATGTCAACTTGTGTAATGTCATCACAGCAGCTTTAGAATTATTATACTGAGGGGTCGGGGTGGGATGTTTTGGGAACGACTCCACAGCCCAGTCTATTCCGCTCCCCTGTGTGTTTATAACATTATTTACCCGTTTCCCCCCAGACCGGGTTTATTCCGCTCCCCTGTATGTTTATAACATTATTTACCTGAATTTTACCCCAGATTTACCGGGTTTATTTCCCCTGACGTGTAGTTTATTTGGTGATTTATTGATTATTTACAGATGGGGGGGGGGGGGGGGAGCCCGAGAGAGGGAGGTGTTCAGGTGTTTTATCTCAGGACGCTGCTCCAGACGGTGAGTTTATATTATTGACCCCAGTTTTATTCCCCCAGACGTGTAGTTTATGTGGAGATTTACCTCAGCTCTCTCTTCCCCAGATTTACCGGGTTTATTTCGCTCATTTCGCTGCTGGTTTATTTATAACGGGGGAGGCTGGTGTGGACACTGACCTCACTTCTCCCCCACATTGACGATCCCGCTCCGCTGATCATTTATTTACATTATTTACCTCAGCTCCGTCGGTAGCGACGTCACCAACTGCCGCTTCTCCGCCTGCCCGCCCGCCGCCATTTTCATCCGGTCGATGGGGAGACTCGGCCCGGGGCGGGACCGGCGGGCGGCCATCTTGGTGAGGTCGGTAGCCGGCAGTCATCTTGGTGAGGTCAGGTGAGGGCGGCCGGCGGCCATCTTGGTGAGGTCGGCGGCCGGCGGCCACCTTGGTGAGGTCAGCGGGCGGGCGCGGCGTTGGCGGGGACACGTGCAGCGGGCGGGCGGGAGCGGCGTTGGCGGTTGGACACGTGCAGCGGGCGGGCGGGAGCGGCGTTGGCGGTTGGGCACGTGCGGCGAGCGGGCGGGAGCGGCGTTGGCGGTTGGGCACGTGCAGCGGGCGGGCGGGAGCGGCGTTGGCGGTTGGGCACGTGCAGCGGGCGGGCGGGCGGGAGCGGCGTTGGCGGTTGGGCACGTGCAGCGGGCGGGAGCGGCGTTGGCGGTTGGGCACGTGCAGCGGGCGGGAGCGGCGTTGGCGGTTGGGCACGTGCAGCGGGCGGGAGCGGGGGCGTTGGCGGTTGGGGCACGTGCAGCGGGCGGGCGGGAGCGGCGTTGGCGGTTGGGCACGTGCAGCGGGCGGGCGGGAGCGGCGTTGGCGGTTGGGCACGTGCAGCGGGCGGGAGCGGCGTTGGCGGTTGGGCACGTGCAGCGGGCGGGAGCGGCGTTGGCGGTTGGGCACGTGCAGCGGGCGGGCGGGAGCGGCGTTGGCGGTTGGGCACGTGCAGCGGGCGGGCGGGGGCGGGAGCGGCGTTGGCGGTTGGGCACGTGCGGCGGGCGGGCGGGAGCGGCGTTGGCGGTTGGACACGTGCAGCGGGCGGGAGCGGGAACAAGCGGCGACACCAGATGCCGCAGAAACTCAGCGGGTGCCTGAAACACTCTGCCCGGATGATGCTACAGACAGAGATGGTTAAAAGGCTTTTAAGACATTAATGTGCAAGTAATGGATTATGCACAATCAGAGGTAAATATGAGTGGCTTTAGCATTGTGGGCCCATGCCTGTGCTGTATGTTTTAATAGACAATAGGTGCAGGAGTAGGCCATTCGGCCCTTCGAGCCAGCACCGCCATTCAATGTGATCACGGCTGATCATCCACAATCAGTACCCCGTTCCTGCCTTCTCCCCATATTCCCTGACTCCACTATTTTAAGAGCCCTATTTAGCTCTCTTGAAAGCATCCAGAGAACCTGCCTGTGAGAAAAAGTGTTTCCTCTTCTCCATTATAAATGGGTTACTCCTTATTCTTAAACTGTGGCCCCTGGTTCTGGACACCCAGAACATATTTCCTGCCTTCTGTGTCCAAACTCTTAACAATCTTATATGTTTCAATGAGATCCCCTCTCATTCTAAACTCTAGAGTATACAAGCCCAGCCGCTCCATTCTCTCGACGTATGACAGTCCCGCCATCTCGGGAATCAACCTTGTAAACCTATGCTAGACTCCCTCAATAACAAGAATGTCCTTCCTCAAATTAAGGGACCAAAACTGCACACAATACTCCAGGTGTGGTCTCTCTAGAACTGCAGAAGGACATCTTTCCTCCCATATTCAACTCCTATTGTTATAAAGGCCAACATGCCATTTGCTTTCTTCACTGCCTGCAGTACCTGCATGCTTACTTTCATAGACTGATGAACAAGGACCCACAGATCCCGTTGTACTTCCCCTTTACCCAACTTGACACCATTTAGATAGTAATCTGCCTTCCTGTTGTTGCTACCAAAGTGGCTAACCTCACATTTATCCACATTAAACTTCATCTGCCATGCATCTGCCCATTCCCCCAACCTATCCAAGTCACCCTGCATTCTCAAAGCATCCTCCTCAGTTCACACAGCCACCCAACTTTGTGTCATCTGCAAATTTGCTAATGTTACTTTGAATCCCTTCATCCAAATCATTGATGTATATTATAAATAGCTGCGGTCCCAGCACCGAGCCGTTCAATACCCCACTAGTCACTGCCTGCCATTCTGAAAGGGACCTGTTAATCCCTACTCTTTGTTTCCTGTCTGTCAATGTCAGAACTCTACCCCCAATACAATATGCCCTAATTTTGCCCACTAATCTCCTAAGTGGGACCTTATCAAATGCTTTCTGAAAGTCCAGGTAGACTACATCCACTGGCTCTCCCTTGTCCATTTTCCTAGTTGCATCTTCAAAAAATTCCAGAAGATGAGTCGAGCATGATTTCCCCTTCGTAAATCCATGCCGACTCGGACCGATCCTTTTACCACTATCCAAATGTGTGGTTATTTCATCTTTGCTCCAGCATCTTCCTCACCACCGGTCAGGCTAACTGGTCTATAATTCCCTGCTTTCTCTCTCGTGCCTTTCTTAAAATGTAGGATGACATTAGCTACCCTCCAATCCACAGGAACTGATCCTGAGTCTATAGAACATTGGAAAATTATCACTGATGCATCCACGATTTCTAGAGCCATGTCCTTAAGTACCCTGGGATGCAGACCATCGGGCCGTGGGGATTTATCAGCCTTAAGTCCAATCAGTCTATCCAACACCATTTCCTGCCTTATGTGGAGTTCCTCCGTCATCCCAGATCCTCTGGCCACTGCGAGGATTCAAGCCTTTTTCATCGGTTGTTGCGACAATAATCGACCAGACCACTGGGTTTCCAAAAACGTACGTTTATTGAGCAAGAGTCTCTACATCAGTTACCCGGACGCAGACCAGGTAACACTACAAAGAGTCACTACTCTTCTTCTGGCATTACCTTCTATACCTTTTTTAAAAAAGCTTTCCTTCCCCCTTGTTATCCAATTACAATTCTTCCACATAGTCCTTTACATCAGTCATCCATTAGCACGATATCATCGGTCCTCTTCAAATATGGGGTTGTTTTTCACCCTTTGTTTGAGGTTGGTTATCAGCAAAATTGCTTAAAGGTGATCACCTCCAATTATGAAGTTGTTTGTTTTCCATTCTTTGCTAAATCAGTTGTCTGCGGTTAGTCATTCTGCATGTCTGCAAGTTGTACAAGGGTAGTGGTTCTGCTATTTGTGTTAGTAGATTTTTTGCACATGCAAGCTCAAACCTTAAGGTTAGACATTTAATAGAATTAGTGGCAATTGCTGTCTCACATTTAATAGAATTAGTGGCATTGGCTGTCTCAATCTTTCCATAGGAGGATTTAACACAACTCCACATTCCCCCCTTTTGCCATTTTATGGCAACATTCATAGTCCAACACGTCCCATCCGCCGTACTTCATATGCCTCCAGCTCACGGGCCACGGCTTCTAGTACCGCTGGCTATTCGTCCAGTGGATCCCCGGCTTCTCATACCGCGGGAAAACGCTTGCAACCATCCGCATACTTATCGTCTTCATCACTTTCGTCCGCCTTGTCGTCACTAGGGGTGGGTAACCGTCTATCCTGCTCATGCTGTAATATCATACGAACAGAATTCTTAGCTTCCTCTGGTGTGGTGCCCAATGCCGAAACGTCTGTCATCATTCGGTGGAGAAGGCACTTTAGGACAGCCAATCCGATGCAGAAGCCTGCTACGATGACTCCCAGAAATACTGCCATGTGAATAAACCAATCCTTTCATCCGCTCAAGTTCCAGGTTCCTCCTCCTGGGCCATCTCCCATGCCGCTAAGCCAATCGTCCAAATTATTTTCTACCTTTTTTAAGTCACTGTTGACGCTAGAGACCCCCATGATACATTTGCCCTTAACTACTGCACACACCTCCTTCTCTCGCAAAGCTGGTAGAAACATAGAAACATAGAAATTAGGTGCAGGAGTAGGCCATTCAGCCCTTCGAGCCTGCACCGCCATTCAATATGATCATGGCTGATCATCCAACTCAGTATCCCGTACCTGCCTTCTCTCCATACCCTCTGATCCCCTTAGCCACAAGGGCCACATCCAACTCACTCTTAAATATAGCCAATGAACTGGCCTCAACTACCCTCTGTGGCAGAGAGTTCCAGAGACTCACCACTCTCTGTGTGAAGAAAGTCTTTCTCATCTCGGTCTTAAAGGATTTCCCCCTTATCCTTAAGCTGTGACCCCTTGTCCTGGACTTCCCCAACATCGGGAACAATCTTCCTGCATCTAGCCTGTCCAACCCCTTAAGAATTGTAAGTTTCTATAAGATCCCCTCTTAATCTCCTAAATTCCAGAGAGTATAAACCAAGTCTATCCAGTCTTTCTTCATAAGACAGTCCTGACATCCCAGGAATCAGTCTGGTAATCTAGTGCATATCGATTTTGTTCAGTGAACAATCGTAAATCTTCCAGATTATGCCAGATTGTCTCCACCGCCTTCCTAGTCTCGGGATTTGCCCAGTCAGCACAAAACTCCTTCGGGACATAGCTGGGGCCCTGGTGGGCTGGGTCTGGTCCTGCAATTTCTTCCCTCCTCGTCGTATGGGGCATGGAATGGTGAGGGGAGCAATTATCCCGACTGCCACTGAGGTGGGGCCATTGGGACCATCTAGTACTAAATAGTTACTGGTCATCCCTTCCCCATTACTGTTCCGATATAAAAACCAGTAGCCTGCAGTGGTATGCAACAACCTCTTTGTTCCCTTCTTCAAGTCCTCCCCCTCATCACATTGATAGGAGAATTCTACCCCTCCATGTCCTGCTGATGATTTAGCCATTAGTTCTTGTCTGCAAGCGGGATAGATAAAAGGGAGCTCAGGACTTCCTATCCTTGGTGTAATGGGAAAGGCATGCTGTCCCACCGAAAGGTGAGTGGTATTTCCCATGCCACATATCCATTGAACTCCGCCACACTTAATATTCAGGCATTTCTTGGTGCTTAGGCATACCACGTTCCCTTTCTTGGTTCTTTCGCACTTATGTCTGGGTACCTTAGTGATGCATTCCTCATTTCCCTCAAGCTTCACTAGGGCATATCCAGTCCAGCAATACGGGTAGTCTCGAGAATTATTTTTCCTCCCCCTTCCATACAGTGGCAATATTATTTTGGGGGAAGTTGATTAGATGAGTAACATTCTGAATAGGGCTACAGTTGGGGGTCTTACAAACTTCTTTGCCTGTGTCCGTGAAACGGACCGGGTGCTGAATGGAAAGTTGGGGTCGGGAATGGGATTAAACAGTTCAGCAACGGACTGGGAAGGGTAGCAAACCAGTCTCCAAACATCTTTCGATAAGCCTGAACAAAGGAGTTGTCTCCATTTGTCTTCGGGTAAGCTCCGTGAGCTTCTCATACTCCTTCTTCAGTTCAAGTCAAGTCAAAAGAGTTTATTGTCATGTGTCCCTGACAGGACAATGAAATTCTTTCTTTGCATAGCATAACAGAACATAGTAGGCATTGACTACAATTATATATGTAAATACTCACATGAATGAATAAATTAATAAAGTGCAAATAACAGATGGAGGGGTATTAATGTTCAGAGTTTTGTCCGAGCCAAGTTTAATAGCCTGATGGCTGTGGGGAAGTAGCTATTCCTGAACCGGGTCATTGCAGTCGTCAGGCTCCTGTACCTTCTACCCAAAGGTAGCAGGGAGATGAGTGTGTGGCCAGGGTGGTGTGGGTCCTTGATGATGCTGCCAGCCTTTTTGAGGCAGCGACTGGTAGATCCCCTCGATGGAAGGAAGGTCAGAGCCGATGATGGACTGGGCAGTGTTTACTACTTTTTGTAGTCTTCCTCTCCAGGGCACTCAAGTTGCCGAACCAAGCCACGATGCAACTGGTCAGCAAGCTCTCTACTGTGCACCTGTAGAAGTTTCAACCATTGACCCGTTGATATAAACAGGACTGTGGGTCCCCATCCTACTCCTTCCAAAGTCCATAATCAGTTCCTTGGTTTTGCTGGTGTTGAGGGCCAGGTTGTTGTGCTGGCACCATATGGACAGTCACTCGATCTCTCTTCTATACTCTGACTCATCCCCATCAGTGATACGTCCCACAACAGTGGTGTCATCAGCGAACTTGATGATGGAGTTCGCACTATGACCGGCTAGCAGTCATGAGTATAGAGTGAGTACAGCAGGGGGCTGAGCATGCAACCTTGAGGTGCTCCCGTGTTGATTGTTATTGAATCTGACACATTTTCACCAATACGAACAGACTGTGGTCTGTGAATGAGGAAGTCGCGGATCCAATTGCAGAGGGATGCGCAGAGACCCAGTTCTGCGAGTTTGGTAACCAGCTTGGAGGGGATGATGGTGTTAAATGCCGAGCTGTACTCAATGCTCTTCATTGACTATAGCTCTGCCTTCAATACGGTCATCACCACCAAACTCCACCAGCTCGGCCTCAGCTCACTGATATGCGATTGGATCCTGAACTTTCTGATGGAGCGACCGCAGGCAGTGAGACTGGGGCCGCACCTGTCCTCCACTATCACCCTGAGCACCGGCACACCACAGGGCTGTGTACTGAGTCCCATGCTCTACTCCCTCTTCACCCACGACTGTGTCCCTGCATTTGACAACAACACCATTGTCAAGTTTGCAGACAACACAATGGTGATCGGGCTGATCACCAACGCAGCAGTGTTGGTGGACCATGTGAGGTCCTCTGAGATGTGAGTGCCCAGAAACTTGATGAAACAAACTATAGAGCGGAGGTGCAGAACCTGGATGACTGGTGCTCACGGAACAACTTGTTGCTAAACACCTCCAAGACCAAGGAGCTGATTATCGACTTCAGGTGGTCGCAGAATGGGGAATACGCCCCAATCTCCATCTACGGAGACAGTGTGGAGAGAGTGTCCAGCTTCAGGTTTCTGGGCAACTCACATCTCAGAGGACCTCACATGGTCCACCAACACTGCTGCGCTGGTCAAAAAGGCACTGCAACGACTGTTCTTCCTAAGAACATTGAAACTGACTGGTCTGCCCCAACAGCTGCTGACGACCTTCTACCGCTGCACCACAGAGCGCATACTAACGTATGGCATCTCTGTGTGGTATCTCAGCTGCACGGAGGAGGAGAGCTCTTCAGTGCGTTGTCCACAGAGCGCAACAGGTTATTGGGACACCGCCACAAGCCTTGGAGGGCATCTAGCACACACGGTGCCTCAGGAAGGCCGTCAGCATCCACAAAGACTCCTCTCACCCTTGTAATGGACTGTTCGAACTACTCCCTTCCGGCAGACGTTACAAGGCCTTCTACACCCGCACCACCAGACTCAGGAACAGCTTCATTCCCAGAGCTATAGCGGCTCTGAACCGGCCCTGCTGAGTACACCTCCCCCCCCCCCCCCCCATGGACTGTCTCCCCCGGCCTCGCACTCTAGTCTGTATTGATTTTACTGGTCTAATGTTCGTTTTTACAAACCTTGTTCTCAGGGTATTTAAACCTAAATTTTATTTGTCGATTAAGTTATGACATCGGATGGAAATTGCAAACCAAATCTCGTTGCACGTATGTGTAATGACAATAAAATTTATTATTATTATTATTATTATTTTTTTTTAATTTCAAAATATACTTTATTCAAATAATAAATATATACAATACATTAACCTTGCGGGAAATCCATCCGACATTTTCGGAGGCCGTACAATAGATCAATACAGTTTAGACATTTCTTTCCCCCAAATTTCCACAAATCAGTCCCCCACTCGTGCCACAATGGCGTGGGATACCTTCCCTTATATTGAGGGGCGTCTCCACCATACCGTACCCCCCATGTCCAGCAGCGGAAGGGCCTTAGACTGTGGCCCTCCCCACACCGAGCCGTGGCGTTGGCTGCACCGAGCTTCAGTGCGTCCCTCAGCACGTACTCCTGCAGTCTGCAGCGGGCCAGTCGGCAACATTCCCTGACGGACATCTCGCTCTGCTGGGTGGTGAACAATGTTTGGGCAGACCAAAGGGCGTCTTTTACCGAGTTGATGACCCTCCAGCAGCACTCGATGTCAGCCTCTGAATGTGTCCCTGGGAACAGTCCGTAAATCACCGAGTCCTCTGTGACGGAGCTGTTCGGGATAAAGCGTACCAGGGACCCTTGCATTTTTCTCCAGAACTCTTTTAGCAAACCCACACTCTGTAAAAAGGTGGGCAACCATCTCCTCGCCATAGCAGCCGTCCCGAGGGCAGCGTGCACTGGCAGTGAGGTTCCGACGGTGCAGGAAGGATCTGATTGGGAGGGCTCCCCTCACCGCCAGCCAAGCCAGGTCTTGGTGCTTGTTCTGGTGATGAGGCATTTTGCCAGACAAGCTGGGCAGTCTGCTCAGGGAACCCACGCCACCGGGTCCATAGAGTACTTTCCCTGCAGTGCCTGCAGGACTTTCTGTGCTGACCACTGCCCGATGGACATGTGGTCAAAGGTGTTTGTCCGGAAGAACCCTTCCACCGACGACAATTGGGGCGGCAATATCCAGCTGACTGGCACATTGCGTGGCACCTGCGCCAGGCCATCCTTCTCAACACCGGGGACAGGTAGAACCTCAGTAGGTAGTGACACTTGGTGCCCAAGTGCCTTGGCCTCTACACTCCGCCTGATGCAGCCACACACGAAGGTGGCCATCAGAATGAGGGTGACGTTGGGCACACTTTTACCCCCGTTGTCTGCCGACTTGTACATTGTGGCCCGTCGCATCCGGTCCATCCTCGACCCCCAGATGAACTGGAAGATAGCCCGGGTGATCCCTGTGGCGTATGAGGGAGGGACAGGCCACACTTGTGCCAAGTACAGCAGCCCCCGAGAGCACCTCACACCTGATGACCAAATTATTTCCCGTTATGGAGAGGGAGCGTTGCCTCCACAGCTCCAGCTTCCTCCCCACCCTGGCTCTCCACTCCAGCCAATTTTTGTTACATGCCTCAGCCCCCCCCCCCCCCCCCCCCCCCCCCCCCCGAACCAGATCCCCAGCACCTTCAAGAAGTCAGGCTTGATGGTGAAGGGGACGGAAGATCTGTCGGGCGAGTTGCCAAAGAGCATGGCCTCGCTCTTCCTGCGGTTCACCCTGGCTCCCGTGGCCGACTCAAACTGGTCGCAGATACTAATCAGTCTGCGAACCGACCCTGGATCCGAGCTAAAGACAGCAACATCGTCCATGTACAGGGAGGACTTTACTTGAATGCCCCCACTGCCTGGCAATGTCACTCCTCTTATGCCCGCACCCTTCCTGATGGATTCAGCAAAAGGTTCAATACAGCAGACAAACAAGACAGGAGAGAGAGGGCAACCCTGCCTGACTCCAGACCTTACAGGGAAACTGTCTGATTCCCACCCATTGATTTGGACTGCACTACGGATGTTGGTTTAGAGCAGTTTGATCCAATTTCTGATTCCCTTCCCAAAACCCATTTTGGAGAGCACGTCCCTCATGTACGTGTGCGAAATCCTGTCGAAGGCTTCTCCTGGTCCAAGCTGACTAGGCAGGCATCCACCCGTCTGTCCTGCACGTAGGCGATGGTATCTCTCAGCAGCGCATAGGTTTGGTCCGGGTGGATCAACTGTCCCAGAGCAGACTTGACCCCGTTGGCGATGGCCTTGGACAGGATCTTGTAGTCTACATTTAAGAGTGGGTAATGACAATAAAATTTATTATTATTATTATTTTATTTTTTTTAAATTTCAAAATATACTTTATTCAAATAATAAATATATACAATACATTAACCTTGCGGGAAATCCATCCGACATTTTCGGAGGCCGTACAATAGATCAATACAGTTTAGGACATTTCTTTCCCCCAAATTTCCACAAATCAGTCCCCCACTCGTGCCACAATGGCGTGGGATACCTTCCCTTATATTGAGGGGCGTCTCCACCATACCGTACCCCCCATGTCCAGCAGCGGAAGGGCCTTAGACTGTGGCCCTCCCCCACCGAGCCTCGGCGTTGGCTGCACCGAGCTTCAGTGCGTCCCTCAGCACGTACTCCTGCAGTCTGCAGCGGGCCAGTCGGCAACATTCCCTGACGGACATCTCGCTCTGCTGGGTGGTGAACAATGTTTGGGCAGACCAAAGGGCGTCTTTTACCGAGTTGATGACCCTCCAGCAGCACTCGATGTCAGCCTCTGAATGTGTCCCTGGGAACAGTCCGTAAATCACCGAGTCCTCTGTGACGGAGCTGTTCGGGATAAAAGCGTACCAGGGACCTTGCATTTTTCTCCAGACTCTTTTAGCAAACCCACACTCTGTAAAAAGGTGGGCAACCATCTCCTCGCCATAGCAGCCGTCCCGAGGGCAGCGTGCACTGGCAGTGAGGTTCCGACGGTGCAGGAAGGATCTGATTGGGAGGGCTCCCCTCACCGCCAGCCAAGCCAGGTCTTGGTGCTTGTTCTGGTGATGAGGCATTTTGCCAGACAAGCTGGGCAGTCTGCTCAGGGAACCACGCCACCGGGTCCATAGAGTACTTTCCCTGCAGTGCCTGCAGGACTTTCTGTGCTGACCACTGCCCGATGGACATGTGGTCAAAGGTGTTTGTCCGGAAGAACCCTTCCACCGACGACAATTGGGGCGGCAATATCCAGCTGACTGGCACATTGCGTGGCACCTGCGCCAGGCCCATCCTTCTCAACACCGGGGACAGGTAGAACCTCAGTAGGTAGTGACACTTGGTGCCCAAGTGCCTTGGCTCTACACTCCGCCTGATGCAGCCACACACGAAGGTGGGCCATCAGAATGAGGGTGACGTTGGGCACACTTTTACCCCCGTTGTCTGCCGACTTGTACATTGTGGCCCGTCGCATCCGGTCCATCCTCGACCCCCAGATGAACTGGAAGATAGCCCGGGTGATCCCTGTGGCGTATGAGGGAGGGACAGGCCACACTTGTGCCAAGTACAGCAGCCCCGAGAGCACCTCACACCTGATGACCAAATTATTTCCCGTTATGGAGAGGGAGCGTTGCCTCCACAGCTCCAGCTTCCTCCCCACCCTGGCTCTCCACTCCAGCCAATTTTTGTTACATGCCTCAGCCCCCCCCCCCCCCCCCCCCCCCCCCCCCCCCCCCGAACCAGAACCCCAGCACCTTCAAGAAGTCAGGCTTGATGGTGAAGGGGACGGAAGATCTGTCGGGCCAGTTGCCAAAGAGCATGGCCTCGCTCTTCCTGCGGTTCACCCTGGCTCCCGTGGCCGACTCAAACTGGTCGCAGATACTAATCAGTCTGCGAACCGACCCTGGATCCGAGCTAAAGACAGCAACATCGTCCATGTACAGGGAGGACTTTACTTGAATGCCCCCACTGCCTGGCAATGTCACTCCTCTTATGCCCGCACCCCTTCCTGATGGATTCAGCAAAAGGTTCAATACAGCAGACAAACAAGACAGGAGAGAGAGGGCAACCCTGCCTGACTCCAGACCTTACAGGGAAACTGTCTGATTCCCACCCATTGATTTGGACTGCACTACGGATGTTGGTTTAGAGCAGTTTGATCCAATTTCTGATTCCCTCCCCAAAACCCATTTTGGAGAGCACATCCCTCATGTACGTGTGCGAAATCCTGTCGAAGGCTTCTCCTGGTCCAAGCTGACTAGGCAGGCATCCACCCGTCTGTCCTGCACGTAGGCGATGGTATCTCTCAGCAGCGCATAGGTTTGGTCCGGGTGGATCACCTGTCCCAGAGCAGACTTGACCCCGTTGGCGATGGCCTTGGACAGGATCTTGTAGTCTACATTTAAGAGTGGGTAATGACAATAAAATTTATTATTATTATTATTTTATTTTTTTTTAATTTCAAAATATACTTTATTCAAATAATAAATATATACAATACATTAACCTTGCGGGAAATCCATCCGACATTTTCGGAGGCCGTACAATAGATCAATACAGTTTAGACATTTCTTTCCCCCAAATTTCCACAAATCAGTCCCCCACTCGTGCCACAATGGCGTGGGATACCTTCCCTTATATTGAGGGGCGTCTCCACCATACCGTACCCCCCATGTCCAGCAGCGGAAGGGCCTTAGACTGTGGCCCTCCCCCACCGAGCCTTGGCGTTGGCTGCACCGAGCTTCAGTGCGTCCCTCAGCACGTACTCCTGCAGTCTGCAGCGGGCCAGTCGGCAACATTCCCTGACGGACATCTCGCTCTGCTGGGTGGTGAACAATGTTTGGGCAGACCAAAGGGCGTCTTTTACCGAGTTGATGACCCTCCAGCAGCACTCGATGTCAGCCTCTGAATGTGTCCCTGGGAACAGTCCGTAAATCACCGAGTCCTCTGTGACGGAGCTGTTCGGGATAAAGCGTACCAGGGACCCTTGCATTTTTCTCCAGACTCTTTTAGCAAACCCACACTCTGTGAAAAGGTGGGCAACCATCTCCTCGCCATAGCAGCCGTCCCGAGGGCAGCGTGCACTGGCAGTGAGGTTCCGACGGTGCAGGAAGGATCTGATTGGGAGGGCTCCCCTCACCGCCAGCCAAGCCAGGTCTTGGTGCTTGTTGGTGAGTTCTGGTGATGAGGCATTTTGCCAGACAAGCTGGGCAGTCTGCTCAGGGAACCACGCCACCGGGTCCATAGAGTACTTTCCCTGCAGTGCCTGCAGGACATTCTGTGCTGACCACTGCCCGATGGACATGTGGTCAAAGGTGTTTGTCCGGAAGAACCCTTCCACCGACGACAATTGGGGCGGCAATATCCAGCTGACTGGCACATTGCGTGGCACCTGCGCCAGGCCCATCCTTCTCAACACCGGGGACAGGTAGAACCTCAGTAGGTAGTGACACTTGGTGCCCAAGTGCCTTGGCTCTACACTCCGCCTGATGCAGCCACACACGAAGGTGGCCATCAGAATGAGGGTGACGTTGGGCACGCTTTTACCCCCGTTGTCTGCCGACTTGTACATTGTGGCCCGTCGCATCCGGTCCATCCTCGACCCCCAGATGAACTGGAAGATGGCCCGGGTGATCCCTGTGGCGTATGAGGGAGGGACAGGCCACACTTGTGCCAAGTACAGCAGCCCCGAGAGCACCTCACACCTGATGACCAAATTATTTCCCGTTATGGAGAGGGAGCGTTGCCTCCACAGCTCCAGCTTCCTCCCCACCCTGGCTCTCCACTCCAGCCAATTTTTGTTACATGCCTCAGCCCCCCCCCCCGAACCAGATCCCCAGCACCTTCAAGAAGTCAGGCTTGATGGTGAAGGGGACGGAAGATCTGTCGGGCCAGTTGCCAAAGAGCATGACCTCGCTCTTCCTGCGGTTCACCCTGGCTCCCGTGGCCGACTCAAACTGGTCGCAGATACTAATCAGTCTGCGAACCGACCCTGGATCCGAGCTAAAGACAGCAACATCGTCCATGTACAGGGAGGACTTTACTTGAATGCCCCCACTGCCTGGCAATGTCACTCCTCTTATGCCCGCACCCTTCCTGATGGATTCAGCAAAAGGTTCAATACAGCAGACAAACAAGACAGGAGAGAGAGGGCAACCCTGCCTGACTCCAGACCTTACAGGGAAACTGTCTGATTCCCACCCATTGATTTGGACTGCACTACGGATGTTGGTTTAGAGCAGTTTGATCCAATTTCTGATTCCCTCCCCAAAACCCATTTTGGAGAGCACATCCCTCATGTACGTGTGCGAAATCCTGTCGAAGGCTTCTCCTGGTCCAAGCTGACTAGGCAGGCATCCACCCGTCTGTCCTGCACGTAGGCGATGGTATCTCTCAGCAGCGCATAGGTTTGGTCCGGGTGGATCACCTGTCCCAGAGCAGACTTGACCCCGTTGGCGATGGCCTTGGACAGGATCTTGTAGTCTACATTTAAGAGTGTTATGGGTCTCCAATTCTTTATGTCCTTCATCTCCCCCTTCTGCTTGTAGATTAGGGTGATGTTGCCCTTCCTCATGGAGTCTGACATGCTACCAGCTAGAAGCATGTTGTTGTACACTTCTAGCAGGTCCGGGCCCATCCAGTCCCACAGAGCCAAATACAACTCGGCCGGTAAGCCATCGCTTCCGGGAGTTTTATTCGAGTCAAAGGAACGGATGGAGCCAGTCAGCTCCTCTAGGGTCAGTGGTTGGTCCAGACTCTCCCGCTTGCTGTCCTCCAAGACCTCCGTGATTGAGGACAGGAAGTTCTGGGAGGAGGTACTGTCTGTGGTCTTTTGGTCATACAAATCTGTGTAAAAGGATTTGCAGATCCTCAGCATGTCTGTCTGTGAGGATGCTACCGTGCCGTCCTCCTCCATAAGGCTGTTCATCACAGAGCTCCCTCTGTGAACCTTATGGAAGAAGAAACGTGAGCACGTCTCATCCTGCTTCACATGGCGGACCCTAGATCGGAAGATGATCTTTGAGGATTCAGAGGTGAAGAGCTGAGCTTGCCGGTCCTTCAACTCTCTAAGTTCCTCCCTCACATCCACCCCACTCGACTGCAGAAGGAGCAGTTGCTGTAAATCTGTCTGGAGTTGGCACAATTCCCTCTTGGCACTCCGTCTTGCTCTCTGAACCCCCTTAATTATGAAGAACCTCTTAATGTTCTCCTTGGTTGCTTCCCACCAGAGTGTGGGGGAGTCAAAGAGGGGCCTCACCGTTCTCCAACATGCGTAGTCCCTCTTTAGCTCCTCGACATTCTCTGGGGTCAACAGTTTTGTGCTTAACTTCCACGTCCCTCTGCCTGCCTTCCGGTCCTCCCGTAGGTGACAGGAAGCCTGAAGGAGGCAGTGGTCGGAGAAGAACACTGGCGTGAGGTCAGTGTATCTCACCGTGACGGCCTTCGTCGTGAAGACAAAGTCTATCCGAGATCGGGCTAAACCGTCCGATCTCGACCAAGTGAACTGCGGCTGGGACCCGCCTGCAGGGTCGCTGAAGGCGTCACGCAGCTTTGCGTCTTTTACCATCTCCATCGGGAACTTGGACGTGCTGTCCAGTCTGCTGTCGGCACTGCCGGATCGTCCAGCCGCAACAATGATGCAGTTGAAGTCACCGGCCAGAACGAGCTGCCGGGACGTGGCCAGCAGCACTGGGAGCTGCTGGAGAACGGCCAGCCGCTCGCTCTGCGTGGGTGAGGCATACACATTTATCAGCCGGAGCGGAGAGCCACGGTACATAACATCCACCACGAGGAGACGCCTTCCAACCACTTCCTTGACCTCAGTGATGGTGAAGTTCCCTCCCCGCAGCAAAATCCCCAGGCCGGAAGCACGACAGTCATTTCCCCCCGACCACACAGACAGTCCTTGGGGCCACCATCGCGACCACCTCCGATAGCAGCGGAGGTGTGGCAGCCCGCACTCCTGAAGAAAAGTCACATCTGTCTTGACCTTGGCCAGGTACTGTAAGGCATTAACACAACGCGCAGTGATCTTTATACTGCACAAGTTTAAAGATGCCAGTTTGAGCTCCATTGTCTTTAGAGTCACTGACCATTTCCATGTCCCCTCATTCCCACCGCTTCGGTGAATTGCCTCAGCTTTCCTGGGCTCAGGAATCCAGCGGTGAGGTGAGTATCAGGTGGCGTAACCAAAGTTGTCGTTGGGGGGGGCCTTCTCGGAGCAGGGGCCAATGGCCTCTGCGCTGCTCCCGGTCGCCCGGAGCTGGGGCCCATGGGCCGCTGCAATGCTCCCGGTCGCCCGGAGCTGGGGCCCATCAGCCGTTGCACTGCTCCCAGTCGCCTGGAGCTGGGGTCCACTTGCCGTTGTGATGATTCCTGTCTCCAGGGGCTGGAGCACCTCAACCACTGCGCTGCTCCCGATGTCCTGGCGCTGGAGCCCCTCGGCCACTTCTCTGCTCTCGGTCTCCTTTTCCTCCCCCGTTTTCTTCCTCTGCCTCCCTCATTGGGACTTCCCAGTCGCCTTATCCTCCAAAGAGGAGGAGAGGTTGCTGCCTTCTGTAAGAGAAAGACACCTTTTTTGTGATTTTCTTTTGGACACCACTCCTTTCCGGCCTCGGCTCTTTGGGCTGACCCCTCTTCTTATACTTCACCATTGTCCATTTCTCCTGCTGTTCCCCCTCCTCCATCGACTCTTCCTCCTGGGCAGGATGCTGGGCGTCTCCTTCTGGCACTTGGGGCCTCAAGGTGGTCGGGCTGTCCTCATCCATGTTCTCTCTTTCTGCTGGGGTCTTGGCAGTGGTGGGGGGTGCCTCACCCCCCTTTGGGGTGCTGACAGCAGCTCCTCTTGTAGCCTGTGCGTAGGTGCAAGCTCTTTTAGGGCAAGCCCTGTAAAGGTGGCCTGCCTCCCCGCACGGGTTGCAGTTCTTGCTGGCCTGACAGTCCTTTGTCTCATGGCCCTCCATCTTGCAGTTTTTGCAGACAACTGCAGTGCATTGGGCCATCACATGCCCAGTCTTGTTGCATTTCCTGCAAAGCCTGGGTTGCCCTACATAGCTCAAGTATCCTCATTTTCCTCCAATCGCGAAAACCGAGGGGGGGGACGGGACGATTTCTCCATCCTTGTCCACCCTCAGCTTTATCTTAACTTGCCGCTTGCTGGTCCAAATCCCGTGCACGTCCTTCACATCCACACAATCTCCTGTTCCCTCAACGTAGTGAGCAAGGAAGGTGAGGACATCCACTACGGGCACATGTGGGTTAAACATGTGCACCGTAATGAACCTTTCCTTCTGGGTGGGGAGGGTGAAGAGCGGCTGCACTTTCAGCAGCGACAGCAGAGCTTCATTTCCCCTCTCCCGGAAGACTTCCATCACCTTCTGCCATCCCGTTGGATACTTGAAGGTAACATCAAAATATCCGTTACCCGGAAAATCCTGGAGGGAGTAGATGTCCTTGGCCTCAAATTTGCAGGCTCCTAGCAAGACCTTCTTCACAAACAGGTCTCATGAGAATGGGGTCCCCTTGCTGAGGTCCTTGACACTTATTCTGAGGGTATTCCGAATACCCTGCACTCCTGCTCTTGCTCCTGCTGATATTGTGGCTGAATAAGGTGTTAGGTTGGTTTCCCAACCAGCATGGATCCACCTCTAAGCCTGCAGCCGACCGACTCCTCAACGATTTTGCTCCGCAATCCACGGCCCTTGTCCCCAAGGAACCGCCAGAACTGTTCTGATAAGAACAGATAGTCTCTTTCACAAAAAGAACAGACACTACACTTGATCTTAGCCAAAAGGCCGAGAAGCTCTAAAGAACGCTGCACATTTAGGAAACAAATCGACATGACCAAGGTTTGACCAAAAGCCAAAGCGAAACGAGGATCCGGAGGACTTCTTGGAAAGATTTACGGAAGTTTACGGCTCGCACGCAGGGGATCAGAACTTTAACAGGGGATCAGATCAAAATTTTCTCAATTTTGTGCTACATTAATGCACTCTGCCCCCGGCTATATGTACCAGCGTCAAGACTAATAATCTGAATTGGACCGGCCTGACCGTGGCTGAAATGTGTCGCACCGTTGGTGCCCTATGGAAGACCAACAACGATCGGGAGACCAGTCCAAAGGTTAAGACTGAATTTGTCATCACTCGGGAGCAGCATAAAGTACCCACGACGGACGCGCGAGGTTATCCTTGCTGCTAAAATTAAGGTCTTCCTCTGATCATCATTGGCTACTCCCTGATGAACAGCCTCCAGAGCGGCGTGATCGCGATAATGCAGGTGCTCAGGAAACCTAGCCCACTGCTGTTTATTCAATGATTGTCGGACCAAGCTCCATGCGTCTAATGGGACAGCACCGTAAACCTCTAGGGTTGTCCTTATGAACTCCACAAATCGTCCAGGGCACTTTATTTTATCTGGTCCTCCATTTAGAATCACTAGCAAGGGGAGTATACTTGAATGGTCGCGGCGGGTCCCCCTTGCATGGTGGCTCCGACGGCCGCGGGATTAGGGACCATCCGCATTGGCATCTGTCTAGGCCGTGGACGAGAATGGGGCCATTTACGGGTCTCAATTACCTCCTCTTCTTCCGAGGAATAGCAGCAGGTCTCCTATTCTGAGTCCGCTTTCTTATTAGATGAAGTCCGGCAAGGTCGCAAATACAGATTTAGGTCAGTCCGTCGATTTCTTTGCTTCACCCTTCCGCCAACCGTATCCGTGAACCCTGACTCCCCTCTTCCCTGGTGTGGTGATGGGTTATTATTCGGTGGTGAATATGGTGCTGGTCGGGCATCATCTGGGGGACCGCTTGGGTATACCGGTGTGCTAACTGATCTAACTGACTGGGTTCTGACTCCTTTAGGGGCTGATGACGATGCAGATGGCTTGGTTATGGTGCTCTGGGTAGGGGGCTTTGTCGCTCTTTGGCGAGCGATAGGGGCTGCCGGTGAAGCGGGAGCAACTGAGATAGGCTGATTCAGCGGTGGTGCTCCCTGCACTCCCCAATCACCTACCTCCTTGTCTTCCTCATCTTCGTCTGCCAAATTTATGCCAGCCACCGACTCGTAGGTCTTCGTCTATCCCTGCCTTATTTTATTTATTTTTTATTTTTTTTATTTTTTTATTGTAGAAACAATATATACCGAGTACACTCTTATACGGCAGTGAGAATTATATAATATACAAAATTATATAATATTGATTATCAATTGATACTGTTTGTGTTAATTGTAATGTTATCCATTGTACATTTCCTGGTTATTTATTTTGTATAATTGGGAGTGTATGTAGTATATTCCTAAAATAAGCAATATACTCACACTTCTCATACCACACATATTTCTTCTAATTACCAAATACAAATACCCCCTAATATAACTACATAATGCCCAATCTTAACCAAACTTCTATGATATTCATGATATTTTCATAATATTAAGAGTGTTTGTATTATTATTAACTTTATATTTCAAAATTATTATATAGTTGAAAATGCACAATTTTATATAATTACAAATTTAAGACATCTATAATATTTTCATACAACTAATAATAGGTGTATTCATACTAATATTAAGAATATATATAATATGTTTCTATACTTTTTTTCCTAGTTAAAGATAGAAAGATAGAGAAAGAAAGTAGAAAATAGAAAAGAAAATGTGAAAAGTTTGATGGAGATTAAAATATTACTAAATAATCCATTCTTGGAGATACATTCATGATTTATTATATGTATTTCTTCATCCATTCAGATATTCAGGCCTCAGTCAAGTCCCTGCGCCGAACCATTATGACCCTGTAGATATTTAATGTATGGAGACCAAATCCCTTTGAAGAGATCTAACCTGTCCATAAGGACAAGTCTCAATCTCTCCAAGTGAAGTGTCTCCGTCATTTCTGTATTCCACATTTTAATTGTTGGGGATGCAGGGCCTTTCCAAAATTTTAATATTAATTTTTTCCCAATTATTAGAGAATAGTCGATAAAAGTTCTTTGATTCCTTGTAATTATTTGTTCCGTTTCCGGTATTCCAAGTATGATTAACTTTGGATCAGGAATCATAGTAATATTAACAACATTCGAGATTATCTTAAATATTTCGTTCCAATATTCTACAATCTTCGTACAATTAGTAAATGAATGTGACAAATTTGCTTCTAAGATTTGACATTTATCACATATAGGCGATAATTTTGGAAATATATTATGTAATTTAGATTTGGAGTAATGTAATCTATGTAAAATTTTAAACTGTATAAGAGCATGTTTAGCATTTAACGAGCAGTAATGTATGTGTTGTAAGCTTTCTTCCCATATTTCTGGGCTTATTATTTGACCTAATTCATTTTCCCAACGCTGTCTGTGTATTTCCGATGATGGAATATCACTTTCCAACAAAATATTGTAAATGTATGATATCATTTTTTCTGTATTTGGATGTTTATTCAAGCATTCATCTAAAATTTCACTCTTTCTATTTCTGAATTCTTGTGTATTTGCAGAGATATAGTTTCTGATTTGTAAATATCTGAAATATTCATTATTATGAAGCCCGTAAGCTTGTTGTAATTCTTGAAATGAAAGAAAAGAATTTTCCTTATAAAGATCCCCTATATTTAAAATTCCTTTATTTTTTCCATTGTATAAAAAGCCTTATCCATCGTTGAGGGTTTAAACGTAAAATTGTTGGCAATAGTAAGACCTAGCGGTATAAATTTTAGTTTTAATGTTTTCTTTATTTGTTTCCAAATACGTATTCCACTTTCTATTATCAATTTTTCACTATAAATTTTCTTAGGTACATTAATATTAGCAAATATTATAGAGCTAATTTCAAATGGAAAACAGTCTTCTCTTTCGATTTTTAACCAGTTTGGTTTATTATCTGTTTCTTCTAACCAGAAATTCATATTTTTAATATTAACTGCCCAGTGATAAAACATAAAATTTGGTAATGCTAAACCGCCGTTTATTTTAGCTTTACATAAGTGTTTTTTATTTATTCTATGGTTCTTATAATCCCAGATAAAGTTAGTGACTATAGAGTCTACTTTAAAAAAAAAATTTTTTAGAGAGATATATCGGGATTGATTGAAATAAATATAATAATTGTGGGGAGAAAAATCATTTTTATTGCGTTTATTTTACCTAACATTGAGATAGGTAAACTTTTCCAGTATAAGATATTTTTATTTAATTTATTCAGTAATAACGGGAAATTAGACTTAAATAGAGAGTCAAATCTTTTTGTAACAAAAATACCAAGATATTTAATATTTTTCATTTGTTATCTTAAAAGGAAATTGTTGTAATATCTGTAAGTTATTCATGGTTATTGGCATAAGTTCACTTTTATTCCAATTAATACTGTATCCTGAAATTAAACCAAATTCCGTTATTAGTTTTAACAAATTACGGATACTTATTTCCGGTTTAGTAATATAAAGTAATACATCGTCCGCATATAACGAGATTTTATTCTTAGTATCTTTAGTATCATATCCATATATTTCCGGGTGCAATCTTACCCTTTGGGCAAGAGGTTCGATTGCTAACGCAAACAGTAAAGGTGATAAAGGACAGCCTTGTCTACAACCTCGAGATAAACTAAACTTAGTTGATAACATATGGTTTGTTGTTATTCTAGCTGTTGGATTTGCATATAATAATTTAATCCAAGTAGTAAACTTATCACCAAGCTTAAAAGCTTCCATCACCGAAAATAAATAAGGCCATTCCACCTGGTCAAAAGCTTTTTCTGCATCCAGCGAGATAACTACTAAGTCTTTTTTATCACTTCTTTTCGAATATATGATATTAAATAACCGTCTTAGATTATATGAAGAATATCTTTTAGGTATAAATCCTGTTTGATCAGGATGAATTAATTCGTTAACAACTTTGCTTAATCTTTGTGCTAGTATCTTTGTTAAAATTTTTTGATCCGTATTTAATAAAGCAATTGCTCTATATGATCCTGGGTCATCCAAATCTTTATTTATTTTGGGTATAAGTGTTATAATAGATTCGTTCAATGTATCTGGTAATTTCTCTTGTGTATATATCTGTTCATATAATGATTTTAAATATGGGACCATTTGATCATGAAAAATTTTATAAAATTCCGAGCCTATACCATCTGGTCCTGGAGTTTTACCATTTTTTAATGATTTAATAGATTCTTGGATTTCTTTTATTGAAATATCAGCATTTAATAGTTCTCTATTTTGTAAATCTAATTCTTTTAAGTTACATATATTTAAAAAGGCATCTATTTCTGTTTTATTTACTGTCGCTTTAGCAGTATACAGATTTTTTATAATATTGCATAAATCTTTCATTAATATCTTTGGGTTGTATTAATAATTCACCGTTTTGTGATTTAATCCTATGTATAATTTTGTCAGCTTCAATTTTCCTTAATTGTCGAGCCAATAATTTTTGTGGTTTGTCTCCAAATTCAAACAGCAATTGTTTAGTATGTTGATAATATTTTAAAACTTGATCAGTGTATATTTTGTTTAATTTATACTTCAATGCTACAATTTTATTATGTATTATTATATCTGATTTTGTTGCATTCTGTATATCTAATTGTTTAATCTCCCTTTCTACGTCCTGTTGTTCCTTCCGAATCTTTTTTATTATGGAATGCTTGTGAAGAAATCATAATTCCTCGAAGATATGCTTTAAATGTTTCCCATAATAAAGAGCGAGATATTTCTGGGATAGGCTGATTCAGCGGTGGTGCTCCCTGCACTCCCCAATCACCTACCTCCTTGTCTTCCTCATCTTCGTCTGCCAAATTTATGCCAGCCACCGACTCGTAGGTCTTCGTCTATCCCTGCCTTATTTTGTCCCTGTTCCTGTGGCTGCTGTTCCCATGTCTGCTTAGCATGCATGCACTCTTGTTTTAATACTGTTACTGATTTTTCATAGCCTCCTTCTGTCAAGGATATGTACCACTTTAGGGCATTACTCTGCCAACTTGCCGTTAATGATCTGGCTCTCTGTTCATTACAATGGTCTTTTTTATTTTATTTTTCCAAATGATACTTTGTGCCCTGGATACCACATCCATATCCTTGTATCTGCCTTCAGGCCATTGATCACTTCCCATTTTATGAGTGAGTCCCCCAGACATGTGTCTGAAGGTCTCCTCCATCTCTGGGTGCAAATAGCATAGTTGATGCAATGTCCGATCAGGGTGACAACTGGTATCGATCGTATTACCCATGGTTTGTTCTCTGTTACTACGTAGTCGTCCTTACAAAGTTATTATTACACAGTTTCAACAATATTATACTGGGTTGATCCTAGAGCCCACGAGCCCCCCAGCGTCTCACTCTGCCGCTTCAATTCCTGACCTTCGCGTGGAGGATTTCCTCTCTTAACAACTAGTCTAAGGCGGGCTTTCTGTGAGACACAGCGGTTCTCTAGTCTCAGTCAATCCCTTACCTGTTACTTTTGCTCACCTTTCATGGCGACCAAACCTGTGTTCTTTACGGCTTCTCAGGACTGAAGGATTTCCACCTTCCCCTTTTAATCCCTGTGCACAACCTTTTTTATACCGTCAACGGTCCCCCTTCAACTGGGGTGTTTCCTGCTCGGTCAGGCAAGGGTTGCCCTCGAGACTTCCTATCCCAGTGTCTGCAACCGGTAGATCCAGATGTTGTCCCTTCAACTGACCCGCGCCGGTGAATTACCTTAGAGCGACGAGATCTGCAGGAGGACTAAGTGGCAATTAACTAAATGTACTCATTTGGGCGCGCACTCCTCCTCCGATCTCCCCGCCCATCGGTGTTTCTCAACCGGCAGGCTCAGTCGTCGGTTGACATCCCACTTCTGACACCAAATGAGAATTCAAGCCTTTTCCATCGGTTGCTGCGACAATAATCGACCAGACCACTGCGTTTCCAAAAACGTACGTTTTATTGAGCAAGAGTCTCTACATCAGTTACCCAGACGCAGACCAGGTAACCCTGCAAAGAGTCGCTACTCCTCTTCTTCTGGCATTAACTTGTGTGCCTTTTTTAAACAAAGCTTTCCTTCCCCCTTATCCAATTACTTTTCTTCCACATAGTCCTTTACATCAGTCATCCATTAGCATGATGTCATTGGTCCTCTTCAAATATGGGGTTGTTTATCACCCTTTGTTTGAGGTTGTTATCAGCAAAATTGCTTAAAGGTGATCACCTCCAATTATGAAGTTGTTTGTTTTCCATTCTTTGCTAAATCAGTTCTCTGCAGTTAGTCATTCTGCATGTCTGCAAGTTGTACAAGGGTAGTGGTTCTGCTATTTGTGTTAGTAGATTTTTTGCACATGCAAGCTCAAACCTTAAGGTTAGACATTTATTAGAATTAGTGACATTGGCTGTCTCACATTTAATAGAATTAGTGGCATTTGCTGTCTCACATGTAACAGAATTAGTGGCATTGGCTGTCTCAATCTTTCCATAGCAGGATTTAACACAACTCCACAACTGCTATATCAGGAAGATTGTTTGTGTCCTCCTTAGTGAAGACAGATCCAAAGTACCTGTTCAACTCATCTGCCATTTCCTTGTTCCCCATAATTAATTCACTTTTTTCGGTCTTCAAGGGTCCAACTTTGGTCTTAACTATTTTTTTCCTCTTCACATACCTAAAGAAGCTTTTACTATCCTGCTTTATATTCTTGGCTAGCTTACCTTCGTACCTCATATTTTCACCCCGAGTTGTCTTTTTAGTTATCTTCTGTTCTTTAAACATTATTCAATCCTCTTGCTTCCCGCTCATCTTTGCTACGTTGTAATTCTTCGCTTTAATTTTTATACTGTCTCTGACGTCCCTTGTCAGCCATGGTCGCCCCTTACTCCCCTTGGAATCTTTCTTCCTCCTAGGAATGAACTGATCCTGCACCTTCTGTATTATTCCTAGAAACACCTGCCATTTTTGTTCCACTGTCATCCCTGCTAGTGTACCTTTCCAGTCAACTTTGGCCAGCTCCTCCCTCATGTCCCCATAGTCCTCTTTATTCAGCTGTAACACCGACTCCTCCAATCTACCCTTCTCCCTCTCCAATTGTAGATTAAACCTGACCATCTTATGGTCACTACCTCCAAATGGCTCATTAACCTCGAGGTTCTTTATCAAATCCGGTTCATTACATAACACTAAATCCAGAATTGCTTTCTCCATGGTAGGCTCCAATACAAGCTGTTCAAAGAATCCATCACAAAGGCACTCTACAAAGTCCCTTTCTTGGGGTCCAGTATCAACCTGATTTTCCCAGTCTACCTGCATGTTGAAATCTCCCTTAACATCCACAGCATTACTTTTGCTACATGCCAATTTTAACTCCTGATTCAACTTGCACCCTATGTCCAGGCTACGGTTTGGGGGCCTGTAGATTAGTCCAATTAGGGTCTTTTTACCCTTACAATTCCTTAGTTCTATCCATACTGACTCCACATCTCCTGTTTCAATGTCCCCCCCTGCAAGGGACTGAACTTAATTCCTCACCAACAGGGCAAACCCACCCCCTCTGCCCACCTGTCTGTCTTTTCGATAGGAGGTATACCCTTGAATATTCAGTAACCAGCCCTGGCCCTCTTGCAGCCATGTCTCTGTAATTCCCGCAACATCATACTTGCCAGTTTCTAACTGAGCCTCAAGCTTGTCACTTTATTCCTTATACTTCGCGCATTCATATACAGCACTTTGACCTCCGTATTCACTTCCCCGCTCGCAATTGGCCCTGACCTTACTCTGTTGTCCCTTCTCGAGCTTTCCTTCCCATTAATTCGAGAATCTTTTGTAATTTTTCCTGTGGTCACATCCCCTTCAACTCCATCTTCCGTACCTCCATACCTCCTCTGCACCCTCTTCAATGCCTCCACATCCTTCCTGTAATGGGGAGGATCCTTCCAAATGCAGTTTATCAAAAGTCCAAAGAGCAGCATGAAAACTTTCTGACTCTTCCAATCAATGCCACTAGCAATAACGGCAAGCACATCATATGCCTTCTTTACCACCCTATCTACTTGTGCTGTCATCATCAGTGAGCTATGCACTTGAACTCCAAGATCCTGCTGCATACGAATGGTGTTTAGGTTCATGTAATTACTGTACACTCCCCTTTCATTCAACCTCCCAAAGGTTGGTGGTGGGTGTGTGGGTGATTCTCACATATCTCAGGCCCAAAGGTATGTTCCACTGTTATTGATCCTCCCTCATTGAATCAGCTCACAGGCTTTGAGAACCAAACGGCAGGACTCACACAGGAATTGTCAGCATTATGTTCCATCGCCATTGCTCTGACAATTTGACCAACTATTCACCATCATCCTGTACCCTAGATAACCCTCCTCACTGTCAGCAGCAGCACCAGGTTTGTGGCCATCATAGAAACATAGAAGGAACACAAAAGGCTGGAGAAACTCAGCGGGTGCAGCAGCATCTAAGGAGGGAAGGAGATAGGCGACGTTTCGGGTCGAGACTCTTCTTCAGAGCAGTATCTGAAGAATTCTTCAGACCAGTCTGAAGAAGGGTCTTGACCCGAAACGTTGCCTATCTCCTTCGCTCCTTAGATGCTGTTGCACCCGCTGAGTTTCTCAGCCTTTTGTGTACCCTCGATTCTCCAGCATCTGCAGTTCCTTCTTTAACATAGAAACATAGAAAACAGGTGCAGGAGGAGGCCATTCGGCCCTTCAAGCCAGCACCTCCATTCATTGTGATCATGGATGATCGTCCCCTATCTATAACCCGTGCCTGCCTTCTCCCCATATCCCTTGACTCCACTAGCCTCTAAAGCGCTATCTAACTCTCTTAAATCCATCCAGTGACTTGGCCTCCACTGCCCTCTGCAGGGCTTCCAACATTGGGTGAGAGTTGAGAGTGAGAAATCGCGAGGTAGCACAGCGGCCAGTCCCGAGGGAGAAAAAAATATCCATAGAAACAAGGCAATTATAAATACAATATATAATTATAAATTACAATTATAAATACAAAACTGGAAATTACAACAAACAGAAAAAACTCCTACCGCGTCACAACGTGCGATGCTTGGTGAAAACACAGCTGAATAAAGTATCGATGGCAGTCCTTCCTGGGGATTTCATCCAGTCTTGATGGCTCGTCAATACAGAAGGGTTGTATTTGAAAGGTCAGGAAGAAACAGCTTGACCAGTCAACAATGTTCCTTATTGTAGCTATAGGCTGCACTTCGAGATGAATGGATTACCTCCGCGGATGGCTCAAACTTGAAACGGGGCTCTGCTGGTCCCATCTTGATGGTCATGATGGAACTCAGGGTGCCATCCAGACTCGGGATATTTCTGGTGTCAGTTCTGTTGAGCCCTATTGCTGAAAATACCCTCTCTGCGTCAGCGTTGCTGTGTGGCAGACAGTGGACAAGTTGTGCAACCTTAGCCACTTTAAGAAACTTGGGTTGACCAGTCACAGGGTTCATGAGTGTTGACAGGTGGGCCCACAGCTTGTCAGTTCTGCTAAACTCGTGGTCCTCCCTGCCTTTGGACACCCACTCTTTCCACTTGCTGGCTGGAATCTCCGTGTCATCCATCAATTGATAGGCAGAGAACTCCTCTCCAACCTTGTCCTGTTCTCTGGGGTCCAAGAAAGGTAGGAGATGCTTATACCTAAAAACAAGATCACAATTGTGGCCCTTAATTAGTATCTCTGCTATCATAAAATCAATGTACACATTTTTGTAGTTGAAGATGTTTTTAGCAAAGGTCATCAGCAGGGGTTGATGTATATGTTACTCCAGCAATCACTTAATATGCTGCAACACATTGGCTACCATAATGAAGTACATGACTACATTTTAAAGAGTTTTAAAATGTGGACGTTTTATCAAAAATTTTCATCGTTTAGTAACCTGCTTTAATAGTTTAGTCACAATACCATTAGTTTCAATATAATTATGGAGAGAGTCAGAACTGGACCTAGGGTGGAGATTTTTGATTGGAGAAAGGCTAACTTTGAGGGAATGCGTAAGGATTTTAAAGGAGTGAATTGGGACACTTTGTTTCATGGGAAGGATGTAGAAGAGAAATGGAGGACATTTAAAGGGGAAATTGTAAGAGTACAGAATCTTTATGTCCCTGTTAGGTTGAAAGGAAATAGTAAATATTGGAAAGAGCATTGGTTTTCAAGGGAAATTGGACACTTGTTTCGAAAAAAGAGAGATATCTACAATAATTATAGGAGGCATGGAGTAAATGAGGTGCTAGAGGAGTATAAAGAATGTAAAAAGAATCTTAAGAAAGAAATTAGGAAGGCTAAAAGAAGATATGAGGTTGCTTTGGCAAGAAAGGTGAAAGTAAACCCAAAGGGTTTCTACAGCTATATTAATAGCAAAAGGATAACAAGGGATAAAAGTGGACCATTAGAGAACCAGAATGGACAGCTATCTGCAGAGCCAAAAGAGATGGGGGAGATATTGAACAATTTCTTTTCTTCGGTATTCACCAAGGAGAAGGATATTGAACTCTGTGAGTTAAGGGGAAAAAGTAGAGTAGCTATGGAAACTATGAGATTCAAAGAGGAGGAAGTACTGACACTTTTGAAAAATATAAAAAGTGGATAAGTCTCCAGATCCTGGCAGGATTTCTCCAGTCTGAAGAAGGGTCTCGACCCGAAACGTCGCCTATCTCCTTCGCTCCTTAGATGCTGCTGCACCCGCTGAGTTTCTCCAGCTTTTTGTGTACCCTGGCAGGATATTCCCTAGGACATTGAGGGAAGTTAGTGTAGAAATAGCAGGAGCTATGACAGAAATATTTCAAATGTCATTAGAAACAGGAATAGTGCCGGAGGATTGGCGTACTGCGCATGTTGTTCCATTGTTTAAAAAGGGTTCAAAGAATAAACCTAGCAATTATAGACCTGTTAGTTTGACGTCAGTGGTGGGCAAATTAATGGAAAGGATACTTAGAGATAATATATATAAGCATCTGGATAAACAGGGTCTGATCAGGAACAGCAAACATGGATTTGTGCCTGGAAGGTCATGTTTGACAAACCTTGAATTTTTTGAAGCGGTAACTAGGGAAATTGATGAGGGTAAAGCAGTGGATGTTGTCTATATGGATTTCAGTAAGGCCTTTGACAAGGTTCCCCATGGAAAGTTGGTTAAGAAGGTTCAATCTTTGGGTGTTAATGGCAGAGTAGCAAGATGGATTCAACAGTGGCTGAATGGGAGGTGTCAGAGAGTAATGGTGGATGGCTGTTTGTCAGGTTGGAAGCCGGTGACCAGTGGGGTGCTCAGGGATCTGTGTTGGGTCCACTGTTGTTTGTCATGTACATCAATGATCTGGATGATGGGGTGGAAAATTGGATAAGTAAGTATGCAGATGATACTAAGATAGTGGTGTTGTGGATAATGAAGTAGATTTTCAAAGTCTACAGAGAGATTTGGGCCATTTGGAAAAGTGGGCTGAAAGATGGCAGATGGAGTTTAATGCTGTTAAGTGTGAAGTGCTACATCTTGGCAGGACAAATCAAAATAGGAAGTACATGGTAAATGGTAGGGAATTGAGGAATGCTGTGGAACAGAGGGATCTAGGAATAACTGTGCATAGTTCCCTGAAAGTGGAATCGCATGTAGATAGGGTGGTAAAGAAAGCCTTTGGTGTGCTGGCCTTTATAAATCAGAGCTTTGAATATAGGTGTAAGGGAAGTAATGTTAAAATTGTACAAGGCATTGGTAAGACCAATTCTGGAGTATGGTGTACAATTTTGGTCGCCTAGTTATAGGAAGGATGTCAACAAAATAGAGAGAGTACAGAGGAGATTTACTAGAATGTTGCCAGGGTTCCAGCAACTATGTTACAGAGAAAGGTTGAACAAGTTAGGTCTTTATTCTTTGGAGCGCAGAAGGTTAAGAGGGGACTTGATTGAGGTCTTTAAAATGATGAAAGGGATAGACAGAGTTGACGTGGATACGTTTTTCCCATTGAGGGTAGGGAAGATTCAAACAAGAGGACATGACATGAGAATTAAGGGACAGAGGTTTCGGGGTAACGTGAGGGGGAACTTCTTTACTCAGAGGGTGGTGGCTGTGTGGAATGAGCTTCCAGCAGAGGTGGTGGAGGCGGGATCGATTTTAACATTTAAGAGTAAAGTGGATAGGTATATGGACGTGAAGGGAATGGAGGAGTATGGTCTGAGTGCAGGTAGATGGGACTAGGGGAAAACAAATGGTCGGCACGGACTGGAAGGGCCGAGAGGGCCTGTTTCCGTGCTGTAATCGTTATATGGTTATATACCTGTCTATGAAGTGGAGTACGTCACATACTGGTGCTTCATCTTCTGGTGTCGGTCAACAAAGGAAGCATGCCTCAGCACAGGCTCATCCAGGGGTAGTCTCTCCAGAGCATAGCCAACTGCCTCGCAGGTAAAGCCCCTCACTGCCATGAAAAACATCTTGACCTGCTGAGGACCGATGTCACCGCCTTCCAACAAACAATTCAGTGTTGTCCTTGTTGTAAAGCCAATACTAAGCTTGTCATCTTCAATGGGAAGTAGAGTACAAGACATTTGTATTCATCACTAACTATTTATGTAACTCTACACACTTTGAGAAATATGTATTTCATACTGGAATATACTGATAATAGATTGTAGGCTTAGTTGGCTTAAAGGAAAGTTATGAATAGATTGGCACTACCTACTTAAAAAGGAAAATGTGTTTGTTTCTGAAGAACATAAAATGCAGTAATGATGATAGAGGTAAACTGCACTACAGAGTACTTTTTTATTATGTGCTATTTAATTTAATGTTTCAGAACATACAGAAGGATTCAATTAAATTACATTCAATTAAGTATGTTGATATCGGTGTTTTGATCCTTTCATTTTTTATTTAAGTTTATTTTTGAATTTTCTGTTTTCATATTCATATTATACATGTTCATGTTTTTTCACAGTTGTTTTTTTTTAATTAGACTGTCTTGAATGAAAATGTGCTACTGTACAGGCAGCTGGTTCTCCTCTGCTTTGTACTGTATGTCTGGCACCTTGATATCCTTCACTTTCACTGGTTTCATGAACTTGCTCATGAGCTTCCGGATGTACACATGCATCTGTAAATCACACAATGACAAACTTATATCTCGATAATGACTATCTACAAGATTTAAATTAAAAAGAAAACTTGCCTAAGTGTTTCATGGCAATCAAAAGCCCCCCTCCCAGTCAAAGCACTTGCTGTGGACAGGCGAATGAACAGATCGATTGTTTTCACAGGGGGGGGGTAGTAACCATAATTTAGTGTGTGACTGCCTTCTGTATATGTACCCACGTGCCAGGTTTAGGCATTATAGGTCTCATGGTATATAAGTATAGGCTCTGGACAGGAGAGATGGAGTGCAAACCCATAGCCCACTTCCCCACCCCTCCTCCAGAAGATTGCTTGGCAACTACCAAAATATTCAAGGGTTACAGATTAGCTGCTATAATATTTGTTTTCTTCTTGTTGAAATGCCTTGTGCGGCCCAGACAGTATTTTATTTTTCAGATTCAGTTTCAGATAAATTATAGCCTACGCACCTGCCTATACAAAATGTGCACTGATGACTCTTGACATTGCAGAAGAAGATTGAAGTCTGTGAATGTTGGCAAAGTTGCCTGGTAGAACAGTAGATGAATCTCAGTCATTGGGTCAGAGAGGTATTCCTGTAGGCGCTTGAACCATGCTTGGCTCTCTTCTGAGTAAACATAAAACAAAATTAAACCTGTAGATTAACTAAAAAGTGATTGCATTAAATTCAGTTTTTCATATGTCCAACAAAACTTGAATACTCAAATAATCTCATTATGAAAGCATCATTTTGCATCAGGTACATCTGCTAACTTCTGGTTCCCATTAATAACAAAGTTAGATTTTGCTAGAAAGTAGTCATCATGTAGGTACATTTAACCTTGTCCATACTTATATAACACTATTTTTGTGTGTCATTTGTTAGCTTTGTGATTTTTTTTTAAATGAACATTCATGTTCTGTTATCATGTTGTGTTGTTAATAAATTTAAATGTACACACTGTTTGACTTGAAGTAGCTTGCAAGTGAAGTGTACATTTTCAGTGTGCGTTTGATTGCCTTTTCCAGACTTAGCCACCTTATTTATACATGGTTCACCACCTCCATGTACTGAGAGTCGCAGAACAGGCAAACTTCTGAAAAATAAAATACAAGATAATACATGTTTAACATCAAGAACAAGGCATAGAAGTCAATTAGAACTAAAAATATTATTGGAAGATCTTTGACATTTCATTTTAAAAACAGGGTTGACATACATTGTGTTTACCATCTCTACTTTGTCTGTCATTGTAATGTCATGACAAAAATGAAATACATTAAAAAATATATCATGTGATTGTCACTTCCAAATTACTTGCAGGCTTTCACTATTCTTAAACACAAATAAAACAAAATGAAACCAACATTGTTTATTAAAACTACCCACAAATAACTAATAAACATTTCCTTTTAAATATGCAATTTTTCCTGCATGGCTTTAAGCCTAAAATGTTCATTACTACTGGTAACAGTAACAAGCCTACAATTTCTCAATGATCATTGGATGAAAGACAAGTTACACTGAATTTGATCGAATGTGTCTTTTTTTGTAACATGGCCCTGATCCTAAAATTATGAACATTGTATTGTGTTAAGCTGCAAGTTATAAAGTCCGCATCAATTTTACAATTTGAAGGAATTCTTTGTTTCCAAGCTCACCTTCAAGTCCTGCCTTTTTTTTTGTTAAATATTTTTTATTGTAGAAACATATTTATGAAAATTACAATGTTTTACATAGATGAAAATACATCATTATATACTTTCATGATATTAATAATATTGATATTAATATTAAAATTTAAGACTATATGCTTCTATACGCTTTTTTAATTTTTTTTATAAAGTAGGAAAAGATAGAGATAAATAATGAAGAAAATATGAAAGCGAATGGAGTGTTAATCATTAATCTGTCTTTGGAGATATAGGCATAATTTATTATATATATTTCTTCATCCATTCTAATATTCAGGCCTCAGTCAAGCCCTTGTACCGAGCCGTTATGACTCTGTAAATATTCAATATATGGAGACCATAGCCCTCTGAAGAGATCTAACCTGTCCATTAGGACAAGCCTCAATCTCTCCAGATGAAGAGTCTCCGACATTTCTGTATTCCACATTTTGATTGTAGGGGATGTAGGGCCTTTCCAAAATTTTAATATTAATTTTTTCCCAATTATTAACCCATAATCAATAAAAATTCTTTGATTCATTGTTATTAATTGGTCTGTTTCCAGTATTCCTAGTATTATTAACTTTGAATCAGGTGTCAAAATTATATTAGAAACATAGAAACATAGAAATTAGGTGCAGGAGTAGGCCATTCAGCCCTTCGAGCCTGCACCGCCATTCAATATGATCATGGCTGATCATCCAACTCAGTATCCCGTACCTGCCTTCTCTCCATACCCTCTGATCCCCTTAGCCACAAGGGCCACATCCAACTCACTCTTAAATATAGCCAATGAACTGGCCTCAACTACCCTCTGTGGCAGAGAGTTCCAGAGACTCACCACTCTCTGTGTGAAAAAAGTCTTTCTCATCTCGGTCTTAAAGGATTTCCCCCTTATCCTTAAGCTGTGACCCCTTGTCCTGGACTTCCCCAACATCGGGAACAATCTTCCTGCATCTAGCCTGTCCAACCCCTTAAGAATTTTGTAAGTTTCTATAAGATCCCCTCTCAATCTCCTAAATTCCAGAGAGTATAAACCGAGTCTATCCAGTCTTTCTTCATAAGACAGTCCTGACATCCCTGGAATCAGTCTGGTGAACCTTCTCTGCACTCCCTCTATGGCAATAATGGCCTTCCTCAGATTTGGAGACCAAAACTGTACGCAATACTCCAGGTGTGGTCTCACCAAGACCCTGTACAACTGAAGTAGAACTCCCCTGCTCTGTACTCAAATCCTTTTGCTATGAAAGCTAACATACCATTCGCTTTTTTCACTGCCTGCTGCACCTGCATGCCTACTTTCAATGACTGATGTACCATGACACCCAGGTCTCGCTGCATCTCCCCTTTTCCTAATCGGCCACCATTTAAATAATAGTCTGCTTTCCTGTTTTTGCCACCAAAGTGGATAACCTCACATTTATCCACATTATACTGCATCTGCCAAACATTTGCCCACTCACCCAGCCTATCCAAGTCACCTTGCAGTCTCCTAGCATCCTCCTCACAGCTAACACTGCCCCCCAGCTTAGTGTCATCCGCAAACTTGGAGATATTGCCTTCAATTCCCTCACCCAGATCATTAAATATATTGTAAATAGCTGGGGTCCCAGCACTGAGCCCTGCGGTACCCCACTAGTCACTGCCTTGCCATTGTGAAAAAGGACCCGTTTACTCCTACTCTTTGCTTCCTGTTTGCCAGCCAGTTCTCTATCCACATCAATACTGAACCCCTAATACCGTATGCTTTAAGTTTGTATACTAATCTCTTATGTGGGACCTTGTCGAAAGCCTTCTGGAAGTCCAGATATACCACATCCACTGGTTTCTCCCTTATCCCACGCTACTAGTTACATCCTCGAAAAATTCCACAAGATTCGTCAGACATGATTTACCTTTCGTAAATCCATGCTGACTTTGTCCAATGATTTCACCACTTTCCAAATGTGCTGCTATCCCATCTTTAATAACTGACTCTAGCAGTTTCCCCACTACCGATGTTAGACTAACTGGTCTGTAATTCCCCGTTTTCTCTCTCCCTCCCTTCTTAAAAAGAGGGGTTACATTTGCTACCCGCCAATCCTCAGGAACTACTCCAGAATCTAAAGAGTTTTGAAAGATTATCACTAATGCATCCACTATTTCCTGAGCTACTTCCTTAAGTATGGGATGCAGCCTATCTGGCCCTGGGGATTTATCGGCCTTTAATCTATTCAATTTACCCAACACCACTTCCCGACTGACCTGGATTTCACTCAATTCCTCCTTTGACCCACAGTCCCCTGCTATTTCCGGCAGATTATTTATGTCTTCCTTAGTGAAGACGGAACCAAAGTAGTTATTCAATTGGTCCGCCATATCCTTGTTCCCCATGATCAACTCACCTGTTTCTGACTGCAAGGGACCTACATTTGTTTTAACTAACCTCTTTCTCTTCACATATCTATACAAACTTTTGCAGTCAGTTTTTATGTTCCCTGCCAGTTTTCTTTCATAATCTATTTTTCCTTTCCTAATTAAGCCCTTTGTCCTCCTCTGCTGGTCTCTGAATTTCTCCCAGTCCTCTGGTATGCTGCTTTTTTCTGGCTACTTTGTACGCATCATCCTTTGCTTTGATACTATCCCTGATTTCCCTTGTTATCCACGGATGCACTACCTTCCCCGATTTATTCTTTTGCCAAACTGGGATGAACAATTTTTGTAGTTCATCCATGCAGTCTTTAAATGTCTTCCATTGTATATCCACCGTCAACCCTTTTAGAATTAATTGCCAGTCAATCTTGGCCAATTCACGTCTCATACCCTCAAGTTACCTTTCTTTAAGTTCAGAACCATTGTTTCTGAATTAACAATGTCACTCTCCATCCTAATGAAGAACTCAACCATATTATGGTCACTCTTGCCCAAGGGGGCACGTACAACAAGACGGCTAACTACCCTTCCTCATTACTCAAAACCCAGTCTAAAATAGCCTGCTCTCTCGTTGGTTCCTCTACATGTTGATTTAGATAACTATCCCGCATACATTCCAAAAAATCCTCTTCCTCAGCACCCCTGCCAATTTGATTAACCCAATCTATATGTAGATTGAAGTCACCATTATAACTGTTTTGCCTTTGTCGCACGCATTTCTAATTTCCCTGTTTGATACCATCCCAACTTCTCTGCTACTGTTAGGTGGCCTGTACACAACACCACCAGCGTTTTCTGCCCTTAGTGTTTTGTAGCTCTACCATACCGATTCCACATCCTCCAAGCTAATGTCCTTCCTTTTCCATTGCGTTAATCTCCTCTCTAACCAGCAACGCTACCCCACCTCCTTTTCCTTTTCTCTCTATCCCTCCTGAATATTGAATATCCCTGGATGTTCAGCTCCCAGCCTACGTCACCCTGGAGCCATGTCTCCGTGATCCCAACTATATCATAATCATTAATATCTATCTGCACGTTCAACTCGTCCCACCTTATTACGAATACTCCTTGCATTGGACACAAAGCCTTCGGGCTTGTCTTTACAACGCACTTACCCTTATACAATTTTGCTGAAAAGTGGCCCTTTTTGATTTTTGCCCTGGTTTTGTCTGCCTGCCACTTTTACTTTTCACCTTGCTACCTATTGCTTCTACACTCATTTTACACCCACCTGCCTCTCTGCTCTTGTACCCATCCCCCTGCACATTAGTTTTAAATCCTCCCCGACAGCACTAGCAAACACTCCCCCAAGAGCATTGGTTCCATTCCATTCCAGGTGCAAACCGTCCTGTTTGTACCGGTCCCACCTCCCCCAGAACTGGTCCCAGTTGCCCTAAAATTGAATCCCTCCCCCTTGCACCACTTTTCAAGCACGTAATTCATTGCAATATCCTCCTATTTCTACTCTGACTGGCCCGTGGTACTGGTAGTAATCCGGAGATTACTACCTTTGAGGTTCCTACTTTTAAGTTTATCTCCTAGTTCCCTAAATTCACCTTGTAGGACCTCATCCCTTTTTTTACCTATATCGTTGGTGCCAACATGTACCACGACAACTGGCTGTTCACCCCTCCCCCCGTCCAGAAATTGTTCTGCAGCCGTTCAGTGACATCCTGACCTTTTGCACCAGGGAGGCAACATTACCATCCTGGGAGTTTCGTTTGCGGCCGCAGAAACGCCTATCTATTCCCCTGACAATTGAATCCCCTATTACTATGCCTTCCCCTCTTTTTCCCCCCTCATGTGTGCTGCAGGAGAGCCACCCATGGTGCCATGAACTTGGCTGCTGCTGCATTCCCCTGATGAGCCATCTCCCTCAACAGTATCCAAAAATGGTATACCTGTTTAGGAGGGAGATGACCGCAGGGGACTCCTGCACTACCTGCCTACTGCTTTGCTGGCTATTGGCCACCCGTTCCCTTTTTGTCCTCTTTACCTTTTGCCTGCGGTTGTGAGCAACTCACTGTACGTGCTATCCACGACTTTCTCCGCATCGTGGATGCTCCAGTATGAATCCAGCCGCAGTTCCAATCGTTCAATGCGGTCTGCCAGGAGCTGCAGCTGGACACACTTCCTGCAAAGTACGGTAGTCACCAGGGACACTGACCAATCTCCCTGATCTCCCACATGTTGTAGGCTGAACAAAACCACGGGCCAATCTCTACTGCCATACCTTACTCCCAAATTACTCTGTAGTAAATATTAAAAACACAAAACTTTATCCTTTAACACTTTACTACTAAATACTGAATGCTCAACTCCCAGAATCCCTAACTCCAGAGTCCCTAACTCGCCAGAGTCCCTTAACTCCCAGTGAATCCTAACTCCCAGAATCCCTAACTCCAGAACCTAACTCCCAGAAGGCAGAAAAGTAAAATTGTAAACCCAGGATTGCACCCAATCAAGCTGCTTCCTCGGGTCCTCTTCACCAATCAGCGGCTTCCTCAAAAAAAAACCACGTTCTCCAAATGGAATGTTAATGGATTTGGGTAACGGAAAAACAAAGCCCGCACTAATGATTTTATAAAACCCCTCTGAAAAAACAAAGCCCCGCACTAGATTTTATAGCTTACCGGCGGTCGGGTGTCGCTCCTCCCCCTCCTCCTCTTCCAACGGCTCCTGTGGGCCTCTGAAAAAACAAAGCCCCGCACTAGATTTTATTAGAGCTTTACCGGTCGGGTGTCGCTCCTCCCCCTCCTCCTCTGTGGGCCTCTGAAAAACAAAAGCCTCGCACTCCTGTGGGCCTCTCCCCCTCCTCCTCTTCAACGGCTCTGTGGGCCTCTGAAAAAACAAAGCCCCGCACTAGATTTTATAGCTTACCGGTCGGGTGTCGCTCCTCCCCCTCCTCCTCTTCCAACGGCTCCTGTGGGCCTCTGAAAAAACAAAGCCCCGCGCTAGATTTTATAGCTTACCGGTCGGGTGTCGCTCCTCCCCCTCCTCCTCCTCTTCCAACGGCTCCTGTGGGCCTCTGAAAAAACAAAGCCCCGCGCTAGATTTTATAGCTTACCGGTCGGGTGTCGCTCCTCCCCCTCCTCCTCTTCCAACGGCTCCTGTGGGCCTCTGAAAAAACAAAGCCCCGCGCTAGATTTTATAGCTTACCGGTCGGGTGTCGCTCCTCCCCTCTCCTCTTCTCAAACGGCTCCTGTGGGGCCTCTGAAAAAAACAAGCCCGCGCTAGATTTTAGCTTACCGGTCTGTACCATCTCCTCTTCCAACGGTCGGGTTTGTCGCGGGTGTCGCTCCTCCCCCTCCTCCTCTTCCAACGGCTCCTGTGGGCCTCTGTTTTAACAACATTCAAAATTATCCTAAATATTTCTATCCAGAATTTTGTAATTTTTATACAGTTTGTAAATGAGTGTGACAAGTTGGCTTCTAAATGTTGACATTTGAAACATATAGGAGATACTTTTGGAAAAATGTTATGTAATTTAGATTTTGAATAATATAGTCTATGTAGTATTTTAAACTGTATAAGAGAGTGTTTAGCATTTAGCGACCAATGGTGTATATGTTGTAAACTTTCATCCCATACTTCTGGTCTAATAATTTGGCATAATTCATTTTCCCAAGATTGTCTATGTATTTCTGTTGATGGAACATCACCTTCCAATAAGATGTTATATATATATATGAAATCATTTTTGCTGTATTCGGATGTTTATTTAAGCATTCATCTAAAATTTCTGTCTTTCTATTTCTGAGTTCCTGCGTATTTGCTTTAACATAATCTCTAATTTGTAAATATCTAAAATAATCTTTAGAGTGTAGTCCATAAATTTGTTGTAGATCTTGAAATGAAAGGAAGGAGTTTTCCTTATAGAGATCACCGACCTTAATAATTCCATTATTTTTCCATTGTAAAAAAGCTTTATCCATCATTGAAGGTTTAACGTAACATTATTTACAATGCTAAGAGATAGTGGTATAGATTTTAGTTTTAATGTTTTCTTTATTTGTTTCCAAATACGTATTCCACTTTCTATTATCAGGTTTTCACTATAAATTTTCTTAGCTAGATTAATATTAGCAAATATTATAGAACTAATTCTTATAGAACTATTAATATTAGCAAATATTATAGAACTAATTTCAAAAGGAGAATAATCTTCTTTTTCCATATTTAACCGTTGGTTGGTTATTATTTCTTCTAACCAAAAATTCATATTTTTAATGTTGACTGCTAATAAAACATAAAATTTGGTAGTGCTAGACCTCCATTTATTTTTGATTTACATAAATGTTTTTTATTTATTCTATGGCTCTTATAATCCCAAATGAAGTTAGTGACTGGGGAGTCCACCTTTTTAAAGAAATTTTTAGGGAGATATATCCAATTATTATTAATTTTCCAATTAATTGGAAAAGGTATAATAATTGTGGAAGAAAAACCATTTTTATTATATTAATTTTACCTAACATTGAAATAGGTAAAGTTTTCCAATATAAGATATTCTTATTTAATTTATTCAATAATGGTGGGAAATTAGATTTAAATAATGAGTCAAATCTTTTTGTTACGAAAATTCCATGATATTTAATTTTTTCATTTGTTATCTTAAAAGGGAATTGTTGTAATATGTGTAAGTTATTTATCGTTATTGGCATAAGTTCACTTTTATTCCAGTTGATACTATATAACCATATAACCATATAACAATTACAGCACGGAAACAGGCCCTCTCGGCCCTTCCAGTCCGTGCCGACCATTTGTTTTCCCCTAGTCCCATCTACCTGCACTCAGACCATACCCCTCCATTCCCTTCACGTCCATATACCTATCCACTTTACTTTTAAATGTTAAAATCGATCCTGCCTCCACCACTTCTGCTGGAAGCTCATTCCATACAGCCACCACCCTCTGAGTAAAGAAGTTTCCCCTCACGTTACCCCTAAACTTCTGACCCTTAATTCGCATGTCATGCCCTCTTGTTTGAATCTTCCTTACCTCAATGGGAAAAAACGTATCCACGTCAACTCTGTCTATCCCTTTCATCATTTTAAAGACCTCAATCAAGTCCCCTCTTAACCTTCTGCGCTCCAAAGAATAAAAACCTAACTTGTTCAACCTTTCTCTGTAACATAGTTGCTGGAACCCTGGCAACATTCTAGTAAATCTCCTCTGTACTCTCTCTATTTTGTTGACATCCTTCCTATAATTAGGCGACCATAATTGTACACCATACTCCAGAATTGGTCTTACCAATGTCTTGTACAATTTTAACATTACTTCCCTACTCCTACATTCAATGCTCTGATTTATAAAGGCCAGCACACCAAAGGCTTTCTTTACCACCTTATCTACATGCGATTCCACCTTCAGGGAACTATGCACAGCTATTCCTAGATCCCTCTGTTCCACAGCATTCCTCAATTCCCTACCATTTACCATGTACGTCCTATTTTGATTTGTCCTGCCAAGATGTAGCACTTCACACTTATCAGCATTAAACTCCATCTGCCATCTTTCAGCCCACTTTTCCAAATGGCCCAAATCTCTCTGTAGACTTTGAAAATCTACTTCATTATCCACAACACCACCTATCTTAGTATTATCTGCATACTTACCTCTCCAATTTTCCACCCCATCATCCAGATCATTGATGTACATGACAAACAACAGTGGACCCAACACAGATCCCTGAGGCACCCCACTGGTCACCGGCTTTCCAACCTGACAAACAGCCATCCACCATTACTCTCTGACATCTCCCATTCAGCCACTGTTGAATCCATCTTGCTACTCCGCCATTAACACCCAAAGATTGAACCTTCTTAACCAACCTTCCATGGGGAACCTTGTCAAAGGCCTTACTGAAATCCATATAGACAACATCCACTGCTTTACCCTAATCAATTTCCCTAGTTACCGCTTCAAAAAATTCAAGAAGGTTTTGTCAAACTTGACCTTCCAGGCACAAATCCATGTTGACTTTTCCTGATCAGACACTGTTTATCCAGATGCTTATATATATTATCTCTAAGTATCTTTCCATTAATTTGCCACCACTGACGTCAAACTAATAGGTCTATAATTGCTAGGTTTATTCTTTGAACCCTTTTTAAACAATGGAACAACATGCGCAGTACGCCAATCCTCCGGCACTATTCCGTTTCTAATGACATTTGAAATATTTCTGTCATAGCTCCTGCTATTTCTACACTAACTTTCCCTCAATGTCCTAGGGAATATCCTGTCAGGACCTGGAGATTTATCCACTTTTATATTTTTCAAAGTGTCAGTACTTCCTCCTCTTTGAATCTCATAGTTTCCATAGCTACTCTACTTTTTCCCTTACCTCACAGAGTTCAATATCCTTCTCCTTGGTGAATACGAAGAAAAGAAATTGTTCAATATCTCCCCCCATCACTTTTGGCTCTGCAGATAGCTGTCCTTTCTGGTTCTCTAATGGTCCAATTTTATCCCTCGTTATCCTTTTGCTATTAATATAGCTGTAGAAACCCTTTGGGTTTACTTTCACCTTTCTTGCCAAAGCAACCTCATATCTTCTTTTAGCCTTCCTAATTTCTTTCTTAAGATTCTTTTTACATTCTTTATACTCCTCTAGCACCTCATTTACTCATGCCTCCTATAATTATTGTAGATATCTCTCTTTTTTCGAAACAAGTGTCCAATTTCCCTTGAAAAACCATGGCTCTTTCCAATTTTTACTATTTCCTTTCAACCTAACAGGACATAAAGATTCTGTACTCTTACAATTTCCCCTTTAATGTCCTCCATTTCTCTTCTACATCCTTCCATGAAACAAAGTGTCCAATTCACTCCTTTAAAATCCTTACGCATTCCCTCAAAGTTAGCCTTTCTCCAATCAAAAATCTCCACCCTAGGTCCAGTTCTGACTCTCTCCATAATTATATTGAAACTAATGGTATTGTGATCACTGGTCCCGAAGTGCTCACCAACACATACCTCCGTCACCTGACCTGCCTCATTTCCTAACTGGAGGTCCAGCACTGCACCTTCTCTGGTCGATACCTCCATGTACTGCTGCAAAAAACTATCCTGCACACATTTTGCAAACTCCATACCATCCAGCCCATTTACAGAATGTGTTTCCCAGTCTATTTTTGGAAAATTGAAATCTCCCACAATCACTACCTTGTCCTGACTACTAATATCTTCTATCTCCTTACATATTTGCTCTTCCAATTCTCGCTCCCCATTTGGCGGTCATTAAACACCCCTAAAAGTGTTGCTACACCGTTCCCACTTCTCAGTTCCACCCAAATAGCCTCCCTAGACGAGCCCTCTAATCTATCCTGCCAAAGCACTGCTGTAATATCTTCTCTGACAAGCAATGCAACACCTCTGGTCCCTCCAATTCTATCACACCTGAAGCAACGAAATCCTGGAATATTTAGTTTCCAATCACAGCCCTCCTGCAACCATGTTTCACTGATTGCCACAACATCATATTTCCAGGTGTCAATCCAGGCTCTTAGTTCATCCACCTTACTTACAATGCTCCTAGCATTAAAATATACACATTTTAGAAAACCACCCATCCCTTATTCTCTATCTATTATCTTTTTCATCTTTCTCGCCTACATTTTGGGTCCGAGTGCTTCCCTTCTCTGCCTCTTGCCCCACAACCCTGACCCTAGCCCCCTCTACCGAATCCCTCCCCCAGCCTTTCTAGTTTAAAGTCTCCCAGTAGCCTTTGCAAATCTCCCTGCCAAGATATTGGTCCCCCTCGGGTTCAAGTGCAACCCGTCCTTTGTGTACAGATCATGCCTTCCCCAAAAGAGGTCCCAGTGATCAAGAAACTTGAATCCCTGCCCACTGCACCAGTCCTTCAGCCACGCATTTATCCTCCACCTCATTCCATTCCTACACTCACTGTCACGCGGCACAGGCAGTAATCCTGAAATCGTTACCCTTTTGGTCCTCCTTAACTTTCCCCCCAACTCCCTAAATTCTCCCTTCAGGACCTCGTCACTTTTTCTGCCTATGTCATTGGTACCTATGTGTACCACAACATCAGGCCTCTCCCTCCCTTATCAGAATCTTTTGGACACGTTCCGACACTTGCGAGACCCTGGCACCAGGGAGGCAAACTACCATCCGGGTCTCCCGACTGCGTCCACAGAATCGCCTATCTGACCCCCTAACTATAGCGTCCCCTATTACAATTGCCCTCCTCTTTTTGCTACCCTTCTGAGCATCAGGGCCGGTGTCTGTGCCGGAGGCCCGGCCGCTGTTGCTGCCCCCAACTAGGCTGTCCCCTCCAATCGTACTCAAACCCGAATACCTATTCCAGGTGTACAGTCACAGGGGTACTCACTAGCCCCTGCCTCTGCCCTTTGCCCTTCCTAACTGTGACCCACTTGTCTGCCTCCTGTGGTCTGGGAGTGACTGCCTCCCTGTAGCTCCTCTCTATGACCTCCTCACTCTCCCTGACCAGACGGAGGTCATCGAGCTGCTGCTCCAGGTTCCTAACACAGTCCTTTAGGAGCCCCATCTCAACACACCTGGCGCAGACGCAGAGATGCCAACCCTAAATTTAGCACCGTAACATTTAACCCATTTGTCCGTAACAAATGGGGTTAAATGCCTTTCTCTCCGTAACACTCACCTGGGGTTGTTGCCGGCGGCTATGCGCCTGCGCACTGGTGCAGATCAGCGGGCTGCCGGCGGGCGGGTGCGGCAACATGCGCACTTGGCAAGGTTGCCGGCGGGTCTCGCCTGCGCACTGGGTGGGGGTGGGGGGGGAGGCCTGATGGGGCTGCCGCGAGCGGCCGGCTGGCGGCAAGAAAGTGCCGCTGATCGCCCGGGCCGGCGCCGCCCGGGCTCTGGGCCGGGCGTGGCGTGGCTCGAAATGGCGCCAGGCCCGGCAACCCTCCCCCACTGCGCACGCGCGGCCACTGGGGCCCGGCAACCCTCCCCCACTGCGCACGCGCGGCCACTGGGGCACGGCAACCCTCCCCCAACTGCGCAGGCGCGGTCACTAGGGCCCGGCAAAGTGCCGCTGATCGCGCGGGCCGGCAAACCGGGGACACATGGCGCCGGCGTTCACCACGGGAGGAACACCGGCGCGGGCGGTGTTCCGTAACAGCATGTTTGGCTGCCGGAACACCGTAAAAAAGTTTATTTCGCCGGGATAAATACGGCGAATCCGGGACACTTGGCATCTGTGCAGACGTGGACGTCTGGAGGGCTATCAGATTCCCTGACCTCCCACATCTGACATCCAGAACAGTACACTGCCCTTGCCTTCATACTGCCCCCTTACACAGCATACAATATCAACACAATACAAAGTACACAACAAACTGCTGGAATCTGACTGCCAATCAGCTGCTTTCCCCAGTCCACTTCCCACCAATCAGCGGCTTCCTCAAAAAAACCCACTTCTCCAAATGGAATGTTATTGATTGAGGCAAAAACAAGCCCCGCGCTGGATTTTAAACCTTAGCGGTCGGGTGTCGCTCCTCCCCCTCCTCTTCTTCCAACGGCTCCTGTGGGCCTCCATGTGGGGAGAGACTCTAATGTTGGGGAGACTCTAGTTACATTTCCCCATTGAATTTGATTTGTTCTTGTGCGGACATAGAATTTATTGTTGTGAGTAAATGTGTCCCAGTGATAGTTTGAAGCACAACAGTCATGTTCTGCAACAGCTGTGTTTTGTCATTGGATGTGTTGGTGGAGATGTTGCTCATCACACAGACTTCTATAGAGTTGGAATTAACAGTTGATGTGTTGAATGCGCTGAGCAGTCTGGTGGAGTCAAAGCAAATGTCCAAGTTTGTTTTACAGTTACTAAATGGTTGAATGTTCAGGGAACTATTTCATAATGAAACCGTCAGCTTGTTATTTCCAGTTTCAGATATTTTTGCTGATAAAACTTAATCAATGGCCAGAGTAAAGGCCGTTCTGAGTCTTCTGAAAGGAGGGTTGCACATTTTTATCGCCCTCTGGTCACAGCTAACACTGAGTGATCTTCGGAGTAGGTGCAGCAGAATGATAGTAAGAGGAAAGGATACTGAGGATTTCGGATTTGCAACAGAACGCATTTTGTACATGTCAGTCATCATTTCACTATTCAAATATGGGTATGTGAATGGAAGTATGAAATTTACACAAATCTGTTGACCATTTTAGGATGACGCGACTTGTGCAACTGTTTTTTGGGTATGGAATTTTAAAATATATATCGTTATTCCAGAAGATCTGAAGGATAAAGATAAAATGCTGACATGCTAGAAACAGTTTGAGCAGCATTTGATTACAGTCCCAGTTCTAATAATAATAATTAATAACAAATACTTTATTGTTCCCCCTCAGGAAAATTCAGATGTCCAGAAGCCCCCAACCAACAAACCCACACATTCAAAACAAACGCAGACAGAAAATATATAAAATACAATGTGGACACTACCTGAGAGCAATAAATACTTAAAAAGACTAATAATTAACAATTAAAAATTAAAAATTGCAAAAATGCATCCCACCACAGCCTAGCGGTCTGAATTATAAAATCTAATAGCTGCAGGGGTGAAGGATCTCCTGAATCGCTCCGTTCTACAGCGCAGGGAGAGGAGCTGGTTGTTGTTCCGAGTGCTCTTTTGACTCTCCAGAATTACATGGAGGGGATGCCCGGGGTTTTTCCGGATGATCTGCACCTTGTGCCTCATACGCCTCTCAAGCACATCCATCCCAGAGTCCACTCTCCCCTCCAGCACTGAGCTAACTCGTTTAACCAGTTTCTCCAGCTTCTTGTTGTTTTTTGCATTGATGCTGTTGCCCCAGCAAACAACAGCGTAGAAAATAACACTTGCAACCAGTGTTGTAAAACATGCACAGCATATCATTACGCACATTGAAGGGTTTGAGCCTTCTGAGGAAAAAGTGTCTGCTCTGGCCTTTTTTGTAGAGGGCGTCAGAGTTGACAGACCAGTCTAGTTTGTTTATCTTACCGTTGTGTGTGATTTGGCCAAGTACAAATTAAACTTTCACTACTTGTAATTTACTTAACTTTATTTAAGCTTTAAGCAACTTATTTCTTTAATACATCAACTCAGAAACGTCTGGCAAACATGGCTGATTCCGCAGGCTTTCCCGCCCGAAATACCCCACACATGCGCACACTCCAGAAAAGTCCTGCGCATGCGCACACTCTAGAAGAGCCCCGCACATGCGCACATGCGCCCATTTCATTCTCCCCTCCTATTTATCAGTTGAGACGGTCAGGAGGTTTAATACATCTTGATGACCGTCGCAGAACTGGAGCTTCAGGAGGTAATGGCGTTTCAATAGCTGGTGGTAGATATATTGCTTGGTTATCAGCTTCACTCATATTGTTATTTAGATTTACAATTTTAGAATTTCTTATAGAAGTTTCCATAGGGGATGCTGGAAGTGTTGTAGGAAGTTCTCGATTAGTGTTATCAAGAAGTGACGGAGCTGATGGAGAAGATGGACATGGTGCAAGGTCATGAAGTGAGACAGTTGACTTACCTTGATAATGGTGAAGCCTCTGATTGGTGGAAGAGGACCCAAGGAAGCAGCTGATTTGGTGCAACCCCGGGTTTATAATTTTTACATTTCTGCCTTCAGGTTTAAGGATTCTGGGAGTTAAAGATTCAATATTTATTAGTAAAGTTTAAAGGATAAGTTTTTGTGTTTTTTAATATTCAATACAGAGTATTTTGGGAGTAAGGTATGGCAGTAGAGATTGGCCCCGTGGTTTTCTGCAGCATGTGGGAGATCAGGGATATGGTCGGTGTCCCTGGTGACAACATTTGCAGGAAGTGTGTCCAGCTGCAGCTCCTGGCAGACTGCATTGAACGACCAACACCTTTGACCACATGTCCATCGGGCAGTGGTCAGCACAGAATGACCTGCAGGCACTGCAGGGAAAGGACTCTGGACCCGGTGGCGTGGTTCCCTGAGCAGACTGCCCAGCTTGTCTGGCAAAATGCCTCATCACCAGAACTCACCAACAAGCACCAAGACCTGGCTTGGCTGGCGGTGAGGGGAGCCCTCCCAGTCAGATCCTTCTGCATCGTCGGAACCTCACTGCCAGCGCACGCTGCCCTCGGGACGGCTGCTATGGCGAGGAGACGGTTGCCCACCTCTTCACAGAGTGTGGGTTTGCTAAAAGAGTCTGGAGAAAAATGCAAGGGTCCCTGGTACGCTTTATCCCGAACAGCTCCGTCACAGAGGACTCGGTGATTTATGGACTGTTCCCAGGGACACATTCAGAGGCTGACATCGAGTGCTGCTGGAGGGTCATCAACTCGGTAAAAGATGGCCTTTGGTCTGCCCGAGCATTGTTCACCACCCAGCAGAGCGAGATGTCCGTCAGGGAATGTTGCCGACTGGCCCGCTGCAGACTGCAGGAGTACGTGCTGAGGGACACACTGAAGCTCGGTGCAGCCAACGACAAGGCTCGGTGGGGGAGGGCCACAGTCTAACGCCCTTCCGCTGCTGGACATGGGGGGTACGGTATGGTGGAGACACCCCTCAATATAAGGGAAGGTATCCCACGCCATTGTGGCACGAGTGGGGGACTGATTTGTGGAAATTTGAGGGAAAGAAATGTCTAAACTGTATTGATCTATTGTACGGCCTCCGAAAATGTCGGATGGATTTTCCGCAAGGTTAATGTATTGTATATATTTATCATTCGAATAAAGTATATTTTGAAATTTAAAAAAAAATTGAACGATTGGAACTGCGGCTGGATTCATACTGGAGCATCCACGATGCGGAGAAAGTCGTGGATAGCACGTACAGTGAGTTGGTCACACCACAGGTAAATGGTAAGAGGACAGAAAGGGATCGGGTGGCCAATAGCCAGCAAAGTAGTAGGCAGGTAGTGCAGGGGTCCCCTGCGGTCATCTCCCTCCTAAACAGGTATACCATTTTGGATACTGTTGAGGGAGATGGCTCATCAGGGGAATGCAGCAGCAGCCAAGTTCATGGCACCATGGGCGGCTCTGCGGCACATGAGGGGGAAAAAGAGGGGAAGGGCTATAGTAATAGGGGATTTAATTGTCAGGGGAATAGATAGGCGTTTCTGTGGCCGCAAACGAGACTCCAGGATGGTATGTTGCCTCCTTGGTGCAAGGGTCAGGGATGTCACTGAACGGCTGCAGAACAGTCTGGAGAGGGAGGGTGAACATCCAGTTGTCGTGGTGCATATTGGCACCAACGATATAGGTAAAAAAAAGGGATGAGGTTCTACAAGGTGAATTTAGGTAGCTAGCAGATAAACTTAAAAGTAGGACCTCAAAGGTAATAATCTCTGGATTACTACCAGTACCACGGGCCAGTTAGAGTAGAAATAGGAGGATATTGCAGATGAATACGTGGCTTGAAAAATGGTGCAAGGGGGAGGGATTCAAATTTTTAGGGCACTGGGACCAGTTCTGGGGGAGGTGGGACCAGTACAAACAGGACGGTCTGCACCTGGGCTGGTTTGCAACCAATGTCCTTGGGGGAGTGTTTGCTAGTGCTGTCGGGGAGGATTTAAACTAATGTGGCAGGGGGATGGGTATAAGAGCAGAGAGGCAGGTGGGTGTAAAATGAGGGTAGAAGCAATAGGTAGCAAGGTGAAAAGTAAAAGTGGCAAGCAGACAAAACCAGGGCAAAAATCAAAAACCACTTTGCAGCATAATTGTATAAGGGGTAAGAGCATTGTAAAAACAAGCCTGAAGCCTTTGTGTCTCAATGCAAGGAGTATTTGTAATAAGGTGGACGAGTTGAACATGCAGATAGCTATTAATGACTATGATATAGTTCAGATCACGGAGACATGGCTCCAGGGTGACGTAGGCTGGGAGCTGAACATCCAGGGATATTCAATATTCAGGAGGGATAGAGAGAAAGGGAAAGGAGGTGGGGTAGCGTTGCTGGTTAGAGAGATTAACGCAATGGAAAGGAAGGACATTAGCTTGGAGGATGTGGAATCGATACGGGTAGAGCTGCAAAACTCTAAGGGGCAGAAAACGTTGGTGGGTGTTGTGTACAGGCCACCTAACAGTAGTAGTGAAGTTGGGGATGGTATCAAACAGGAAATTAGAAATGCGTACGACAAAGGCAAAACAGTTATAATGGGTGACTTCAATCTACATATAGATTGGGTGAATCAAATTGGCTGGGGTGCTGAGGAAGAGGATTTTTTGGAATGTATGCGGGATAGTTATCTAAATCAACATGTAGAGGAACCAACGAGAGAGCAGGCTATTTTAGACTGGGTTTTGAGTAATGAAGAAGGGGTAGTTAGTTGTCTTGTTGTACGTGCCCCCTTGGGCAAGAGTGACTATAATATGGTTGAGTTCTTCATTAGGATGGAGAGTGACATTGTTAATTCAGAAACACGGGTCCTGAACTTAAAGAAAGGTAACTTTGAGGGTATGAGACATGAATTGACCAAGATTGACTGGCAATTAATCCTAAAAGGGTTGACGGTGGATATACAATGGAAGACATTTAAAGACTGCATGGATGAACTACAAAAATTGTTCATCCCAGTTTGGCAAAAGAACAAATCGGGGAAGGTAGTGCATCCATGGATAACAAGGGAAATCAGGGATAGTATCAAAGCAAAGGGTGATGCGTACAAAGTAGCCAGAAAAAGCAGCATACCAGAGGACTGGGAGAAATTCAGAGACCAGCAGAGGAGGACAAAGGGCTTAATTAGGAAAGGAAAAATAGATTATGAAAGAAAACTGGCAGGGAACATAAAAACTGACTGCAAACATTTTTATAGATATGTGAAGAGAAAGAGATTAGTTAAAACAAATGTAAGTCCCTTGCAGTCAGAAACAGGTGAGTTGATCATGGGGAACAAGGATATGGCGGACCAATTGAATAACTACTTTGGTTCCGTCTTCACTAAGGAAGACACAAATAATCTGCCGGAAATAGCAGGGGACCGCGGGTCAAAGGAGGAATTGAGTGAAATCCAGGTTAGTCGGGAAGTGGTGTTGGGTAAATTGAATAGATTAAAGGCCAATAACTCCCCAGGGCCAGAAAGGCTGCATCCCAGAGTACTTAAGGAAGTAGCTCAGGAAATAGTGGATGCATTAGTGATAATCTTTCAAAACTCTTTAGATTCTGGAGTAGTTCCTAAGGATTGGCGGGTAGCAAACGTAACCCCTCTTTTTAAGAAGGGAGGGAGAGAGAAAACGGGGAATTACAGACCAGTTAGTCGAACGTCGGTAGTGGGGAAACTGCTAGAGCCAGTTATTAAAGATGGGATAGCAGCGCATTTGGAAAGTGGTGAAATCATTGGACAAAGTCAGCATGGATTTACGAAAGGTAAATCATGTCTGACGAATCTTGTGGAATTTTTCAAGAATGTAACTAGTAGCGTGGATAGGGGAGAACCAGTGGATGTGGTATATCTGGACTTCCAGAAGGGTTTCGACAATGTCCCACATAAGAGATTAGTATACAAACTTAAAGCATAGGGCATTAGGGGTTCAGTATTGATGTGGATAGAGAACTGGCTGGCAAACAGGAAGCAAAGAGTAGGAGTAAACGGGTCCTTTTCACAATGGCAGGCAGTGACTAGTGGGGTACCGCAGGGCTCAGTGCTGGGACCCCAGCTATTTACAATATATATTAATGATCTGGGTGAGGGAATTGAAGGCAATATCTCCAAGTTTGCGGATGACACTAAGCTGGGGGGCAGTGTTAGCTCTGAGGAGGATGCTAGGAGACCGCAAGGTGACTTGGATAGGCTGGGTGAGTGGGCAAATGTTTGGCAGATGCAGTATAATGTGGATAAATGTGAGGTTATCCACTTTGGTGGCAAAAACAGGAGAGCAGACTATTGTCTAAATGGTGGCTGATTAGGAAAAGGGGAGATGCAGCGAGACCTGGGTGTCATGGTACACCAGTCATTGAAAATAGGCATGCAGGTGCAGCAGGCAGTGAAGAAAGCGAATGGTATGTTAGCATTCATAGCAAAAGGATTTGAGTATAGGAACAGGGAGGTTCTACTTCAGTTGTACAGGGTCTTGGTGAGACCACACCTGGAGGATTGCGTACAGTTTTGGTCTCCAAATCTGAGGAAGGACATTATTGCCATAGAGGGAGAGCAGAGAAGGTTCGCCAGACTGATTCCTGGGATGTCAGGACTGTCTTATGAAGAAAGACTGGATAGACTCGGTTTATACTCTCTAGAAGTTAGGAGATTCAGAAGGGATCTTATAGTAACTTACAAAATTCTTAAGGGGTTGGATATTCTAGATGCAGGAAGATTGTTCCCGATGTTGGGGAAATCCAGGACAAGGGGTCACAGCTTAAGGATAATAACCATATAACCATATAACAATTACAGCACGGAAACAGGCCCTCTCGGCCCTTCCAGTCTGTGCCGACCATTTGTTTTCCCCTAGTCCCATCTACCTGCTTCATTCCCTCCATTCCCTTCACGTCCATATACCTATCCACTTTACTTTTAAAATCGATCCAGCCTCCACCACTTCTGCTGGAAGCTCATTCCACACAGCCACCACCCTCTGAGTAAAGAAGTTCCCCCTCACGTTACCCCGAAACCTCTGTCCCTTAATTTTCATGTCATGCCCTCTTGTTTGAATCTTCCCTATCCTCAATGGGAAAAACGTATCCACGTCAACTCTGTCTATCCCTTTCATCATTTTAAAGACCTCAATCAAGTCCCCCCTTAACCTTCTGCGCTCCAAAGAATAAAGACCTAACTTGTTCAACCTTTCTCTGTAACTGAGTTGCTGGAACCCTGGCAACATTCTAGTAAATCTCCTCTGTACTCTCTCTATTTTGTTGACATCCTTCCTATAACTAGGCGACCAAAATTGTACACCATACTCCAGAATTGGTCTTACCAATGCCTTGTATAATTTTAACATTACTTCCCTACTCCTATATTCAATGCTCTGATTTATAAAGGCCAGCACACCAAAGGCTTTCTTTACCACCCTATCTACATGCGATTCCACCTTCAAGGAACTATGCACAGTTATTCCTAGATCCCTCTGTTCCACAACATTCCTCAATTCCCTACCATTTACCATGTAAATAAGGGGGATGAGGGGGAAATCCTTTAAGGCCGAGATGAGGAAGACTTTTTTCACTCAGAGAGTGGTGAGTCTCTGGAACTCTCCGCCACATAGGGTAGTTGAGGCCAGTTCATTGGCTATATTTAAGAGGGAGTTAGATGGGGCCCTTGTGGCTAAGGGGATCAGAGGGTATGGAGAGAAGGCAGGTACGGGATACTGAGTTGGATGATCAGCCATGATCATATTGAATGGCGGTACAGGCTCGAAGGGCCGAATGGCCTACGCCTGCACCTAATTTCTATGTTTCTATCTTCTACTTAGCTAAGGTATTAATAATCTCTTCTATTCGAAGTAGTGGATATGCATCAAGCATCAAGCTCCGTGAACTGGTTTATAGTTTGAGAGTAAGCAATGCTGAGTCTTTTCTATGTCTCTCCAAGGGGTCCTTAACCACGACAACTTGTGCCCTCCAAGGTTTCAAGAGCTGGGTTCTATGAAACCTTCTTGTAAAAGATTAGTTACTTCTGTGTTGATAAAGTTCCTATCATCTTTACTAAAGTGTCTTGATTTTGTAGCAATTGGCTTGCACTTGGAGGATAAATTAGTGAATAATGAAGCACATTCAACAGATGCAGCAGAAACACCACACAATACTGGTGGCTTTGACAATACAAGATCAGGCATAGATGAATATTACCCCCGCAAAAGTAACATTTCCTTTTTGAATAATTATATGCTGCAGCAAGGGCACCTTTATCCGTAGAGATTGTTTCAGCTTGCTCCATATTTGTACTTGGGTGAAATTCATTTGTAGTAGTTGCAGCAGAATACACATTAGATGAGCCATAAGCATCTGAATTTTTCTGAGCCAAGTCTAAAAAGTAAGCTTGATTGTAAGCTGACTGTAAATCCAAGGTTTTATGTACTAATGGTCTCTGTCATATTAAAGGCGATGCCAAACTATTGACAAAAGAGTCTCGAATAACTTCCTGTCGATATTGATCAGCCGTAACTGCTTTGAAGGCACAGTCTTTACTAAGTCTTTGGATCTCTTGTAAAAATTCATCAAGTAACTCACCAGGTTTTTGTTTCGAGTAGCAAGGAGGTGTCGAGCGAATATCACGTTGGGTGTCTTAACAAAAAGTCTGCTTAATAGATCAATAGCAGAATCATAAGTTGTACATTCCTCTATGTACTCGTATACATCAGAAGAGACGAAGCTTATTAATGTGTGTTACACAAAAAGCTGGAGAAACTCAGCGGGTGCAGCAGCATCTAAGGAGCGAAGGAGATAGGCGACGTTTCGGGTCGAGACCCTTCTTCAGACTGGTCAGGGATCAGGGAAACGAGAGATATAGACGGTGATGTGGAGAGATAAAGAACAAAGAATGAAAGATATGCAAAAAAGTATCGATGATAAAGGGAACAAGCAATTGTAAGCTGTTTGTGGTGTGAAAATGAGAAGCTAGTGCGACTAGGGTGGGGGAGGGAGATATAGAGGGAATGCCAGGGCCCGAGGGCTGAGGGAGAGGTGGGAAGGGGAGGAGACAGCAAGGGTTAACAGAATTGAGAAAATTCAATGTTCAAGCCCAAAGGATGCAGACTCTCCAAGCGGAATATGAGGTGCTGTTCCTCCAACTTGCGGTGTTGCTCACTCTGGCCGTGGAGGAGGCCCAGGACCGAGAGGTCGGATACAGAATGGGAGGGGGAGTTGAAGTGCTGAGCCACCGGGAGGTCGGGTTGGTTTTTGCGGACCGGGTTCAGCAATCAGTTTATTTATTGTATTTGGGTTTTTCTCCTCATTGTTGCCGACGTCTCCCAGCCGTTGCTGAGGGCCGCATTTCTCAGGACACAATCCCTTAGCTGGTCGAGGAGATGCGACTGTGTCTCTTCCATCCGGCGGCTTTTGCATCGGTCTCCTCGCACCCATCAGTACTTCGGGATCGCCCACGTGGAGCGTTGACTGTGCCCGTGGACCCCTCCGTCCTGACCCATGCCCAGGGTGTCCCCGACCCACATGCAGGAGCCGCCCTCGACCATTCTTTTCCTTCCTCCGGTTCCGGGGGGGGGGGGGGGGGGGTCCTGTGGCGTCAGACCACTTATGGTCGAACCCTCGTCATCGGTACAAGGGCTGGCATGTCAAAGGCAAAAGTCAAAAGTCAAGTCAAAAGAGTTTATTGTCATGTGTCCCTGACAGGACAATGAAATTCTTTCTTTGCATAGTACAACAGAACATAGTAGGCATTGACTACAATTATATACTTAAATACACACATTAATTAATAAATTAATAAAGTGCAAATAACAGATGGAGGGGTATATGACGTCACTGCCTAGCAGGAGTGTCCTGCTACTTAAGGTTATCTCACATCGAGACCTTAGCAGTCAACAGGTAGCTGAGCCCGAGAGAACAACCTCGCTCAGTTACAGCAGCAATGATAATATAGATAGCTGACCAACCTAATGTGTAGAACCTGAATAAACTCGTTTGAACCTGCCTGACGTCTGGCCTTATTCATGTTTGGTGCCGCTACAACCCCTTATTTGTTCTTTGGGGTCCCGGGATTAGGAATAAAACCAAAGGGATCAATTTGAGATTGGAGACACCTCTGAGTCACACTTAATCATAACTACTAGACCTCCAGCAACAGTGAAATAAATTGGAAAAATGATAAATGGCTGAAGGACAAACAGACAATTCATGTTTTAAATTGCCAATGACACAGAAGGAAATATCACATGTCTCAGAAAGGAATGGGACACTATGAAAAGCAACAGCTGCCTACTGATGATCTGCTTACTGTGGCTCTGGTCCAAGTACCCTACAAAAGAATCATGTGGGATGAGTGTGTTCAGCCCCTGAACATAAACTGACTATAAAAAAGGGGAGCTGCCTTGCCAAGAATTAAAATAATATTGAATGGCCACAGAGGCTGAAGAAGGGATTGCTATAGTCTTTATGATTGACATGATTTTCTTTATTGCAACGAGCACTATTAGTGAAAATGCAGTCTGTGTGGGAAGACGTAATGAATGGTGTTTTGTCTAATACCCGAGTCCTTTAGTATCTGATACCAATATTATTCTGTCATCTATATCCCTGCATAAAGACCGATAGCCTATTGTTCCGTGGCTTTGCCAGCAGTGGTGGAATAACATGCCAGCCTGCTTAGCCGCTGTAACGGTGAAGGGCTACAATTATAGAAGTGTTAATCAGTGAACTAGCTGCTATAGGGTAAACAAGCTTCTTTATCTAATTAGGATGTTGGATTTGTGCCATAACCCATTACGAGCTAAAGGACCGATTCAAAACCAAATTACAATCAGACACATAATGCTTATAGTTCATGGTATCTTGTAACATTTGAACATGAATGTTAGCTCTTTAAGAAGCTAAAAATTAATCTGCAGATCCCACAACCATGGTTAAATGGCATGAAGCAATTAAAGTGGGAATTTAAATAAGAGTTAACAGTAACAGACTGAAACGTATGAAGTCTAAATATTACTCTTCATTTTTTTATAAGCTCTGCATAAAGATAGTTGACAGTCCATTCTCAATTCTTGATTATCTTTGTACGTAATCATGTTAACTGTTTTACAACTATTGTATATCAAAAATCGTTCTCACTATGAAATAAGTATTGTTTATAAAGATCATCAGAGAGGAACCTGTATTGTAATAAGACAAGTGTTGTGCCTAGATCACTGATGAATCCTCTTATATAAATGACCTTGCTACCCACATTTCCCAAGAAATTTAGAAAATCCATAAGGTTGACAGTGACCTGCATGGGTAAAGTAAAATGGGAGATGCTGACCATTCAGTTGGCTTGATGGACTTTGGAATACTCTAATACACTATAGCTCTATCGTTTTATTAATCATCGCTCTAGTTTTTATTGTTAACTGCTTGCGACTATTATGTACCTAACGAGGATTCTGAATGTCATCATAAGCTGATAAGAGGAAGGAATGAGGAAATTTAAAAGATTTAAAAGTTACAAAAATTGATTCAGCTGACTAGAAGGAAGACAGGCTGTTACCTTTCTCTTATTAATTGCAAAGCCGGCAGAAAACGCTTACCTTTGCTCCTATTACACTCACAATGCTAACAAAGATGTTTATGCTCATTTCCAATAACACAAGCAAGATAATAAGCATAACTTCATGAATGTCTCCTCTATAATATAAACATTAAAATGATGTTCAGACTCTCTGCTCCTACCCTTGCTCTATAAGATTATAATGAGCATCATTTAAGTAAAAAAAAACAAAATGCCTGATATGTAGAAAAATAGCCTTCTCATCATAACCATATATGGGATAACACTTCCTCTTTCAGAAGGACCTGTCAATTTTAAGAAGAGGCTGTACCATGCTCTGTAAGGTAAAATATTGCTGAATCGCTGAATATTGAGGTATAAATGTATCTACTTAAACACTGCCCCTTAGTGTGTGGATAGAGTGAACCTATAGTCTGTAAACTGCAACAGTTACTACCACGCCCGCCCGGCGAAATAAAGATTTGACTGCTTGATTACTGATTTTGTTTGCGTTTTTGTCTGTTTAAGAGAAAGTGAACCACAACAACTGGACATTACTTTGCACTATATATTATCTAAATGGCGTCGTTGGGAAAAGGGGAAGTACAGCGGTATCTGGGGGTCCTTTTTCATCAGTCTATGAAAGTAAGCATGCAGGTACAGCAGGCAGTTAAGAAAGCAAATGGCATGTTGGTCTTTATAACAAGAGGAGTCGAATATAGGAGCAAAGAGGTCCTTCTGCAGTTGTACAGAGCCCTGGTGAGACCACACCTGGAGTATTGTGTGCAGTTTCGGTCCCCTAATTTGAGGAAGGACAATTGAGGGAGCTTTTGAGGGAGTGCAGCGTAGGTCTAACATCGGTAGTGTGGAAACTCTTAGAGTCAATTATTAAAGATGGGATAGCAGCGCATTTGGAAAGTAGTGAAATCATTGGACAAAGTCAGCATGGATTTACGAAGGGTAAATCATGTCTGACGAATCTTATAGATTTTTTTGAGGATGTAACTAGTAGAGTGGATAAGGGAGAAGCAGTGGATGTGTTGTATCTGGACTTTCAGAAGGCTTTTGACAAGGTCCCACACAAGAGATTGATATACAAACTTAAAGCACACAGTATTGGTGGTTCAGTATTGATGTGGATAGAGAACTGGCTGGCAGACAGGAAGCAAAGAGTAGGAGTGAACGGGTCCACATCCAACTCCATTTAAGAGGGAGTTGGATGTGGCCCTTGTGGCTGAAGGGATCAGGGGGTATGGAGAGAAGGCTGGTACAGGATACTGAGTTGGATGATCAGCCATGATCATATTGAATGGAGGTGCAGGCTCGAAGGGCCAAATGGCCTGCTCCTGCACCTAATTTCTATGTTTCTATGTTTCTATGTTAGAAACATAAACAATTGGTGCAGGAGTATGCCATTCGGCCCTTCGAGCCTGCACCGCCATTCAATATGATAATGGCTGATTATCCAAGTCAATATCCTGTACCTGCCTTCTCTCCATACCCCCTGATCCCTTTAGCCACACGGGCCACATCTAACTCCCTCTTAAATATAGCCAATGAACTGGCCTCAACTACCTTCTGTGGCAGATAATTCCAGAGACTCACCACTCTCTGTGTGAAAAATGTTTTCCCCATCTCGGTCCTAAAGGAATTCCCCCTTATCCAAGAAAATCAGACTGTGACCTTGTTTGGGTTCTGGATCTCCCAACAGGTACGGAACTGACAATCTTTGAATGGCGGTGCAGGCTGAAGGCTGAATGCTAGCCTATCCAACCCCTTAAGAATTTTGTAAGTTTCTATAAGATCCCCCCTCAGTCTTCTAAATTCTAGCGAGTACAAGCCGTCTATCCAGTCTTTCCTCATATGCTAGTCCTGACATCCCAGGAATCAGTCTGGTGAACCTTCTCTGTACCCCCTCTATGGCAAGAATGTCTTTCCTCAGATTTGGAGACCAAAACTGTACGCAATACTCCAGGTGTGGTCTCACCAAAACCCTGTACAACTGCAGTAGAATCTCCCTGCTCCTATACTCAACTCCTTTTGATTTGAGTGCTAACATACCATTTGCTTTCTTCACTGTCTGCTGCACCTGCATGCACCTCGTTGCATCTCCCCTTTTCCTAATCAGTCACCATTCAGATAATAGTCTACCCTCCTGTTTTTGCCACCAAAGTGGACAACCTCACATATATCCACATTATACTGCATCTGCCATGCATTTGCCCACTCACCCAGCCTATCCAACTCACCTTGCAGCCTCCTAGCATCCTCCTCACAGCTAACACTGCCCCCCAGCTTAGTGTCATCCGCAGACTAGGAGATGTTGCATTCAATTCCCTCGTCCAAATCATTAATATATATCGTAAATAGCTGAGGGCCCAGCACTGAGCCTTGCGGTGCCCCACTAGTCACTGTCTGCCATTCTGAAAAGGACCCGTTTACTCCTACCCTTTGCTTCCTGTCTGCCAGCCAGTTCTCCATCGACATCAATAATGAACCCCCAATACCGTGTGCTTTAAGTTTGTATACTAATCTCTTATGTGGGACCTTGTCGAAAGCCTTCTGAAAGTCTAGATATAACACATCCACTGGTTCTCCCTTATCCACTCTACTAGTTACATCCTCGAAAAATTCTATAAGATTCGTCAGACATGATTTACTTTTTGTAAATCCATGCTGACTTTGTCCAATGATTTCACCACTTTCCAAATGCTATCCCATCTTTAATAACTGACTCTAGCTGTTTCCCCACTACCGATTTTAGACTAACTATTATTTAAATGGTGGCCGATTAGGAAAAGGGGAGATGCAGCGAGACCTGGGTGTCATGGTACACCAGTCATTGAAAGTAGGCATGCAGGTGCAGCAGGCAGTGAAAAAAGCGAATGGTATGTTAGCTTTCATAGCAAAAGGATTTGAGTACAGGAGCAGGGAGGTTCTACTTCAGTTGTACAGGGTCTTGGTGAGACCACACCTGGAGTATTGCGTGCAGTTTTGGTCTCCAAATCTGAGGAAGGACATTATTGCCATAGAGGGAGTGCAGAGAAGGTTCACCAGACTGATTCCTGGGATGTCAGGACTGTCTTATGAAGAAAGACTGGATAGACTCGGTTTATACTCTGGAATTTAGGAGATTAAGAGGGGATCTTATAGAAACTTACAAAATTCTTAAGGGGTTGGACAGGCTAGATGCAGGAAGATTGTTCCCGATGTTGGGGAAGTCCAGGACAAGGGGTCCAGCTTAAGGATAAGGGGGAAATCTTTAAGACCGAGATGAGAAAGACTTTCTTCACACAGAGAGTGGTGAGTCTCTGGAACTCTCTGCCACAGAGGGTAGTTGAGGCCAGTTCATTGGCTATATTTAAGAGTGAGTTGGATGTGGCCCTTGTGGCTAAGGGGATCAGAGGGTATGGAGAGAAGGCAGGTACGGGATACTGAGTTGGATGATCAGCCATGATCATATTGAATGGCGGTGCAGGCTCGAAGGGCTGAATGGCCTACTCCTGCACCTAATTTCTATGTTTCTATGTTTCTAACTGGTCTGTAATTCCCTGTTTTCTCTCTTCCTCCTTATTTAAAAAGTGGGGTTACATTAGCTACCCTCCAATCCTCAGGAACTACTCCAGAATCTAAGGAGTTTTGAAAAATTATCACTAATGCATCCACTATTTCTGTGGCTGCTTCCTTGAGTACTCTGGAATGCAGACTATCTGGCCCTGGAGATTTATCAGCCTTTAATCCATTCAATTTACCCAACACCACTTCCCGGCTAACCTGGATTTTACTCAGTTCCTTTGACCCCCGGTCCCCTGCTATTTCCGGCAGATTATTTATGTCTTCCTTAGTGAAGACAGAACCAAAGTGGTTATTCAATGCCATGTCCTTGTTCCCCATGATCAATTCACCTGTTTCTGACTTCAAGGGACCTACATTTGTTTTAACTAATCTCTTTCTCTTCACATATCTATAAAAACTTGCAGTCACTTTTTATGTTCCCTGCCAGTTTTTTTTCATAATCTATTTTCCCGTTCCTAATTAAGCCCTTTGTCCTCCTCTGCTGGATTCTGAATTTCTTCCAGTCCTCTGGTAGGCTGCTTTTTCTGGCCAATTTGTATGCTTCATCTTTTGTTTTTATACTATCCCGGATTTCCCTTGTTATCCATGGATGCACTACCTTCCCTGATTTATTCTTTTGCCAAACTGGGATGAACAATTGCTGTAGTTCATCCATGCAGTCTTTAAATACCTTCCATTGCACATCCACTGTCAACCCTTTAAGAATCACTTGCCAGTCTATCTTGGCCAATTCACATCTCATACCTTCAAAGTTACCTTTGTTTAAGTTCAGAACCCTTGTTTCTGACTTCATTATGTCACTCTCCATCCTAATGAAGAACTCAACCATATTATGGTCACTTTTGCCCAAGGGGCCACGCACAAGACTGCTAACTAACCCTTCCTCATTATTCAATACCCAGTCTAGAATAGCCTGCTCTCTCGTTGGTTCCTCTACATGTTGGTTTAGAAAACTATCCCGCATACATTCCAAGAAATCCTCTTCCTCAGCACCCCTGCCCATTTGATTCACCCAATCTATACGTAGATTGAAGTCACCCATTATAACTGTTTTACCCTTGTTGCACGCATTTCTAATTTCCTGTTTGATGCCATCCCCAACTCCACTACTACTGTTAGGTGGCCTGTACAAAACTCCCACTAGCGTTTTCTGCCCCTTAGAGTTTTGCAGCTCTACCCATATCGATTCCACATCCTCCAAGCTAACGTCCTTCCTTTCAATTGCATTAATTTCCTCTCTCACCAGCAATGCTACCCCACCTCCTTTTCCTTTCTGTCTATCCCTCCTGAATATTGAATATCCCTGGATGTTCAGCTCCCAACCTTGGTCCCCCTGGAGCCATGTCTCCGTGATCCCAACTATATCAAAGTCATTAATAGCTATCTGCACATTCAACTCGTCCACCTTATTACGAATGCTCCTCGCATTGAGACACAAAGCCTTCAGGCTTGTTTTTACAACACTCTTACTCCTTATACAATTATGTTGACAAGTGGCCCCTTTTGTGGGTGGCCCTGCAAACCCACCACCTCTTATTCTCTGTTTATTATTTTTTTCTTCTTTCCCCCCTACTTGTTGGGTCGGAGTGCTTCGCTTCTCTGCCTCCTGCCTCAGACCGTGTCTATTGGCTTTCTCTATTTGAGGTTCACCAGGTTAATTCCAGGGTTGGCGGGACTGACATATGCTGAGAGAATGGAGCAGCTGGGCTTGTATGCTCTGGAGTTTAGAAGGATGAGAGGAGATCTCATTGAAACATATAAGATTGTTAAGGGTTTGGACACGCTAGAGGCAGGAAACATGTTCCTGATGTTGGGGGTGTCCAGAATTCAGGGGGCCACAGTTTAAGAAGAAGATGCCATTTAGAACGGAGGCGAGGAAACACTTTTTCTCACAGAGAGTGGTGAGTCTGTGGGATTCTCTGCCTCAGAGGACAGTGGAGGCAGGTTCTCTGGATGCTTTCAAGAGAGAGCTAGATAGGGGTCTTAAAGATAGCGGAGTTGGGATATGGGGAGAAGGCAGGAACGGGGTACTGATTGTGGATGATCAGCCATGATCACAGTGAACGGCGGTGCTGGCTAGAAGGGCCGAATGGCCTCCTCCTGCACCTATTGTCTATTGTCTATTGAAGAGTGCGATTCATGGACCACCAGTTGCTGGGTGTCTTCCCTGGTGATGCTCTGCTAGGCCTGCATTGCAGCCATCTTTTAAGCTGATGCTTGTTTTGGGGGCTAGTCCACCACTTTTCTCTTCAGCGCAAAAAGGCACATTCCATTGGGTTCAGATCAGATGAAAGAGCTCAAATGTTAAATGCAACAAATGCATCGCGTTGGAATAACATTGCACCCTCCCGCAAAGTTAAATGCAGCAAATGCATTGCATTCAAGTGATATTGCAACACACCCTCGTATGAAAGTTCAATGCATTAAATCGATTTGCACTAATCTTGCAGAACCACACAAAAATGTTAAATGCAAAAAATGCATCGCATTGGAATAACTTTGCACTCTCGCACAAAGTTAAATGCAGCAAATGCATTGCATTAAAGTGATATTGCAACCCCCGGGGTGTGAAATGCATTAAATTCATTGCAATAATCTTGCAAAACCCCTCAGATGTGAAATGCAACGGTGACGTCATAGAGGGGGGCAGCGGGGGCGGGACATCCGGCCCTCTGACTCATCGGACGTTCCTATTGGCGGAGAGACGTCGCTCATCCGGGAGCGGCGGGGGATTGGAGGAGAGGGACGTCAGTCAAAAGAACCCGCCCCCTTGTCTCTCTCTGGTCCGCGTTGCAGAGAGGAGGGAGAGAGAGGAGGGAGAGTGAGAGAGAGAGAGATGGAGGGAGGAGTGTGGGCTGGGGGAGGGAGGGAAAGAGGGAAAGAGAAAGTGAGGGAGAAATGAAGAATTGGGAGAAAAATGAAGAATTGAGTGAAAATTGAGGATTTGAGTGAAAGAGGGGGAAGGCAGAAGAGAGGGAAGGAGAGGATGGAGCAGAGAGAGATAGAAAGAAAGAGGAGGCGAGATGAGAGGGGGAGAGATAGAGGAGCGAGATCGAGAGAGGGGGTGGAGGGAAAGCGATGGAGAGGCAGTGCAGTGTAGGTTCACCAGATCAATCCCTGGGATGGCGGGACTGTCATATGAGGAAAGATTGAAAAGCCTAGGCTTGTATTCACTGGAGTTTAGAAGGATGAGGGGGGATCTTATAGAAACATATAAAATTATAAAAGGACTGGACAAGCTAGATGCAGGAAAAATGTTCCCAATGTTGGGCGAGTCCAGAACCAGGGGCCACAGCCTTAGAATAAAGGGGATGTCATTTAAGACTGAGGTGAGAAAAAACTTTTTCACACAGAGAGTTGTGAATTTGTGGAATTCCCTGCCACAGAGGGCAGTGGAGGCCAAGTCACTGGATGGAGTTAGATAGAGCTCTAGGGGCCTAGTGGAGTCAAGGGATATGGGGAGAAGGCAGGCACGGGTTATTGATAGGGGACGATCAGCCATGATCATATTGAATGGCGGTGCTGGCTCGAAGGGCCGAATGGCCTCCTCCTGCACCTCTTTTCTATGTTTCTATGAGAGGGAGAAATGAAGAATTGAGTGAAAGAGAGGGGGAAGGTGGGCGGAAGGGAAGGAGAGATGGAGGGAGAGGGGGAGAGGAAAAGGTAGGGGAGAGAGTGGAGGGAGAGAGAGACAGAGCAAAAGGAGAGAGGGAGAGGGAAAGATAGAGGAGAGGAAAGGGGGAGAAGAGGGAGGAGGAGAGGAGAGGGAAGAGAGAGACAGAGAGAGAGGAGAGAAGGAGTGGGAAAGAGGAGAGGAGAGGAGAGAGCGAGGGATGAATTTTAAAGGAATTGCAGTTTTCACTTTTGGAGCAGATTTGCAAGTTTGACCCCAGCGCTTGAAGAAGGCTCGACCCGAAAAGTTGCCTATTCCTTCGCTCCATTGATTCTGCCTCGCCCGCTGAGTTACTCCCGCATTTGTGTCTAGCACCTATTAAATTCAATCGTTAGTTAACTTCAGAGTGGTGGCGTTCGTGCGTGCGTGCGTGGAGGGTGTGTGTGTGTGTGCGGGCACACAATACTCCAGGTGTGGTCTCACCTGGGCCCTGTACAACTGCAGAAGGACCTCTGCTCCTAGACTCAACTCTTTCTCTGTTTTCTTTAGTGTCCTTTCCAAATAAAATGAAAACATCTTTTACACTTTGTGGACAACTAGATGTTTGAATTATGTTCTTCAACCAGTCTAGTCCAGTTTAGTTTAGAGATACAGCACGGAAACAGGCCCTTCGGCCCACCGAGTCCGTGCCGACCAGCGATCCCCGCACACTAACACTATTCCACACACACACTGGGGGACAATTTACAATCTTTACCAGAAGCCAATTATCCTACAAACCCGCATGTCTTTGGGTGTGGGAGGAAACCGGAGCGCCCGGAGAAAACCCACGCAGGTCACAGGGAGAACGTGCAAACTCCGCACAGACAGCGCCCATGGTCGGGATCGGCAGCAGGTGGGACTAGTGTAGATGGGGCATGTTGGGCCGAAGGGCCTGTTTCCACGCTGTATCTATCTGTCTCTCCCTCTCTCTCTCTCTCTCTCCCTCTGTCTCTCTCTCCTTCTCTCACTCCCCCCCTCCCTCCTTTTTTCTGTCCATCCAACCCTCAATGTCTCTCTCTCCTTCTCTGTCTCTCTCTCACTCTCCCTCTGTCTCTCTCTCTCTCTCCCTCCCTCTGTCTCTCACTCCCCCTCTCCTTTTTTCTCTCCCTCCCTTTCCCTCTGTCTCTCTCTCCTTCTCTCACCACCCCCCCTCCCCCCCACTCCTTTTTTCTCTCCCCATCCCACCCTCAATGAACCAAAAACAACAACCACCCCGGAACCAACGTTCGGCGTTCCGCCCTCCAACGACGCCTGAGACCCGCCGTCCCGCTTTGCCAGCGCCGGTGCGCCGCCCTAAAGCGTCCCCCCCCTCCCGCCGGAAGCGCCTTTGTGGACAAGAGGTTCGCCATTCTGTGGCTCGCGGTGAGGAGCAGGTAAAAGATAAAAGCGCCGCCGAAACCATGCAGCGGGGGAGGCAGCAATGCAGCCAGTGGTGCATGCATCCCCTTTAAATGCAGCAGGGGGAGGATGCACAGGCGCTGGCAGGCCGATCCCCGCACTTTATAACTCACCGTATATCCACACTGACTGTGGCCCAACCGGCCGCTTTCTGTCTCATTTCCAACCCGTTTGCCCCAATAACTCCCCCAAAGTCACCAAGCCGACCTTGTGGGGCAACAGCGTGGATGTGGGGAGCCCAGAGCGTCCGGGAAAGGCCCTTCGGCCCATTTCACTCCTGCTAGCCCACACGTGGCATGGTCTCAATTGGACCTTTCTCAATTTGTAGTCAGCAGAGCAGTTCTCTGCATATCGCCAACTTACCGAGTGCACTCCGCCTCGCAGCCATGGCTCACCTATTCTCGTCCTCTCTCTCTCTCTCTCTGTCTCTCTCTCTCTCTCTCTCTCTCTCTGTCTCATTCTCTCTCCCTCACTCTCTGCCTCTCCCTCTCTCTCTCTCCCTCTCTCTCTCTCTCTGTCTCTCTCTCCCTCTCTCTCCCTCTCTCCCTCTCTCTCTCCCTCCCTCTCTCTCCCTCTCCCTCCCTCTCTCCCTCTCCCTCTCCCTACCTCTCTCCCTCCCTCTCTCTCTCCCTCCCTCCCTCCCCCTCTCTCTCTCTCTCTCCCTCCCTCCCTCCATCCCTAGTGAGACCGCACCTGGAGTATTGTGTGCTGATTTGGCATGTTGGCCTTCATAACAAGAGGAGCTGAGTACAGGAGCAAAGAGGCCCTTCTGCAGTTGTACAGGTCCTGGTGAGACCACACCTGGAGTATTGTGAGCAGTTTTGGTCCCCTAATTTGAGGAAGGACATTCTTGTTATTGAGGGAGCCCAGCGTAGGTTCACCAGGTTAATTCCCGGGATGGCGGGACTGTCATATGCTGAGAGAATGGAGCGGCTGGGCTTGTACTCTCTGGAGTTTCGAAGGATGAGAGGGGATCTCATTGAAACATATAAGATTAATAAGGGTTTGGACACGCTAGAGGCAGGAAACATGTTCCAGATGTTGGGTGGAGTCCAGAACCAGGGGCCACAGTTTAAGAATAAGGGGTCGGCCATTTAAGACTGAGATTAGGAGAAACTTTTCCACCCAGAGAGCTGTGTCTGGGATTCTCTGCCTCAGAGGGCGGTGGAGGCCGGTTCTCTTGATGTTTTTTTCAAGAGAGAGCTAAATAGAGCTCTTAAAGATAGCGGAGTCAGGGGACATGGGGAGAAGGCAGGAACGGGGGTACTGATTGGGGATGATCAGCCATGATCACAGTGAATGGCAGTGCTGGCTCGAAGGGCCGAATGGCCTCCTCCTGCACCTGTTGTCTATTGTCCAGTGAAGGTGATTTGACTCTTGCTGGTAAACAAAAATGCTGGAGAAACTCAGCGTGTGAGGCAGCATCTATGGAGCGAAGGAAATGGTTCTTGAGTTGAAGAAGTGTCTCGACCCGAATTGTCACCTATTCCTTCGCTCCGTAGATGCTGCCTGGCACCCCGCGAGTTACTCCAGCATTTTGTGTCTATCTTCGATTTTCCAGCATCTGCAGTTCCTTCTTAAACATTTAGACAATATTGTCCTGGCCAATGGCGTTTCTATTTGCAGATCATTTCTCTTTCCTGTCCTATGTGTTGAGTACGTTATGTATCTATCTGCAATTAGGCCCACGATTGGCAGGAATGGGTCTATGTTCACCCAAATCCTCTGTCCCAGAGAGAGGGAGACAGAGAGACAGACAGACAGACAGACAGAGAGAGAGAGAGAGAGAGAGACAGACAGAGAAACATAGCAAATGGGTGCAGGAGGAGGCCATTTGGGGCCTTCTCCCAATGCTGATCCCTATCACTAGCCCTAGAGCTCTATCTATCTCCCTCTTAAATTCATCCAGTGACTTGGCCTCCACTGCCCTCTGTGGCAGGGAATTCCATAAATTCACAACTCTCTGGGTGAAAGTTTTTTCTCACCTCAGTCTTAAATGACCTCCCCTTTATTCTAAGACTGTGGCCCCTGGTTCTGGACTCACCCAACATTGGGAACATTTTTCCTGCATCTAGCTTGTCCAGTCCTTTTATAATTTCATATGTTTATATAAGATCCCCCCTTATCCTTCTACACTCCAGTGAATACAAGCCTAGTCTTTTCAATTTTTTCTCATATGACAGTGCACCGCCATCCAGGGATCAATCTTGTGAACCTACGCTGCACTGCTCAATCACAAGGATGTCCTTCCTCAAATTAGGAGACCAAACTGTACGCAAATATTCAGATGTGGTTCACCAGAGCCCTATACAACTGCAGGGAGAAGAAACTCTTTACTCTATATGAAAATCATCTTGTTTTGAAGGCATCATTCCATTAGTTTCTTCACTGCCTGCTGTTGACCTGCACGCCAACTTTCAGTGGGACCGGGAGTACAAGGACACCCAGGATCTCGTGTTACATCCCCCTACCTAAACCCCATTGAGATAATAATCTGAACTCCTTGTTTTGCCGCAAAAGTGGATTACCTCTACTTATTATATATTACATGATCTGCCAGCATCTGCCACTCACTCAACCTGTCCAGGTCGTCTGGCAACTTCCTAACTCCCCTTCACAGTTCACACTTGCCTCCCAGCTTGGTGTCATCCGCAAACTTGCTGGTGTTGCTCCTAATTCCCTTCTTCCAAATCATTATTATATATGGTAAACAGTTGCGGCCCCAAACTCCGAGCATTGCGGCATCACTCGCCACTGCCTGCCATTCTGAAATGGACCCGTTCACTCCTACTCTTTGCTTATGGTCTGTCAACCAATTTTCTATCATGTCAACACCTCCCCATACGATGTGCTCTAATTTTAGTCACCAGTCTCCCGTGCGGACCTTATCCAAAGCTCTTTCTGAAAGTCTAGATACACTACATCACTGGCACCCCTTACCATTTTAATTGTTCACTTCCTCAAAAAATTCCAGAAGATTAGTCATGCTGATTTTCCTTTCATAAATCCAAGTTTTCTTGGACTAATCCAATTCGTAATATACCAAATGCCCATTATTACCTCTTTAATAATTAACTCAGGGCATCTTTCCACCACCAAGTCAGGTGAACTGGGTCTGTAATTCCTGTTTTCTCTCTCCTTTCTTGAAAAATGGAGATGAACAATTAGCTCATCCTCCAATCCACAGGAACTGATCCTGAATCCATGAACATGGAAAATGATCACCAATGCGTCATTATTTCTGAGCTCCCTGAGGACCCTGGGATGCAGACCATCCGGCCAGGGGATTTATCATCCTTCAGTCCCTTACCCTACCCAATACTATTTTCACTATTGAAATTTGAATTTCAGTTCCTCTACCCCCTTAGATTCTCTGTCTCCAGTACATCTGGGAGATGTTTGTGTCTTCCTTAGTGAGACAGATCCGAAATTACCTATTCACTCTTCTGCCATTTTCCTTGTTGCAATAATTATTGCAACCGTGTCATGCCTTCAAGGGACCCAATTTGGACTTTGCTACTCTTTTTCCCGTTAACATAATCATAAAGAAGCTTTTACTGTCCTTCTTTTATTTTCTGGCCGCTTCCTTCGGTACAGGCCAGGGGATTTTATCACGGGCTGCCACTCTCACGCTTGGAGCGGTGAATCACGCATTTGAAGAAAAATCTCTCGCCTCACGCTGATCAGAAATTTCTCACGCTCTGGTGAGAAATTCTGTGATCAACCAAAATTCAAAAAACGCTGATAAACTGCATGTGGTGCGCGGGAGTTGGAGAGCGGGGTGAGGGAAGGGATGGGGAGAGATTTAGCGGCGGGGAACAGATGCGGACAGAGCCGGGGCTGCCGAGTGTGTGCGGGGCCGGCGAGTCACTCGCTGCACTCCGGCCATGGGCAGTGCAAAAGTGTCCCGGGCCGGTCGGAGGCGTTCGGTGGGCGTTGCGTCACTGCGCGACAGTCTCTGTGACGTTGGGACGAGATCTCATAAGTGGTAGAGGTGGAGAGAGAGGGGAAGGTGACTGGGAGTCAGTGGGAGAGTGAGAGAGGGGGCGAGTGGTGAGAGAGGGGTGTGAAAGGGGTAGTGAAGGGGGAGGAGATGGGTGTGGGTGGTGGTGGGGGGGAGAGAGAGAGGGGAGAGAGGGAAGAATGTGGGGTGGAGAGGAGGAGTGAATGGGAGAGGGGGGGAGGATAGAGTGGAGGGTGGGGGAAGTGGGAAGTAATGGGGGAGAGTGATCGGGGGAAAGTGGGAGATGGGGGGCAAGAGAATAATGAGATAGAGTCAGAGGTGAATGTGAGAGGGAGTGTGAAGGGGGAGAGTGAGGGTGGGAGTGGAATGTGGCAAGTGAGAGGATGAGGGGAGAGAGGGGAGGGAGGACTCGATAGAGTGAGAGGATTGTGTGAGCGAGGGGAGTGTGAGTGTGGTGAGGGAGCGAGAGGGTGGGAAAGAAAAAAGGACAGATAGAGGGTGTATGAGAGGGAGAGGGGGAGGGAGGGAGCTCGGTGGGGGAGAGTGTGTGGGGGGAGAGGATGAAAGTGTGGGAGAGAGAAGGAGGGAGAGAGGAGGGAGGGAGTGAGGGGCTGAGAGAGTTAGGGGAGATAAAGAGGGGCGAGGGAGGGAAGAGAAAAAGGTCAGATTGAGGGAGGGGAGAATGAGATAGAGAGAGGGGGAGGGGGTAGGTGGGGAGTGATGAGAAGATTTGTGGGAGAGTGAGGGAGGGGAGGTTGTGGGTGGGAGAGGGGGGTAGAGAGAGAGTTAGGGGAAAAGATGGGGGAGTGTGGGAGAAGAGAGGGGGTGCGATGAAGGCGGGAGTGAGGGGGTTGAGAGAGAGAGAGGAGAGAGAGGAGATGGCGAGAGGTGAGGGATGGGGGGAGGGGGGTGAGAGGGATAGAGATGGTGAGACAAAGAGGGGAGAGAAGAGAGGGGAGTGGAGGGGGAAGAGGGGTGAGGAGAGATAGAGGGGATAGAGGAGGGTGAGAGAAGAGGAGGGGCGAGAGCGAGATAGAGGGAGATGAGAGTGAGGGGGGAGGAGAGAGGGGAGAGAAAGAGGTGGAGTGAGGGGGGAGAGGAGAGTGGGGGGGGGTGAGGGGGGGAGAGAGAGGGGGGGGAGGGAGGAGAGAGGGGGGAGTGAGAGATCGGGGGAGAGGGGGAGAGAGATGGGGGGGAGGAGAGGGGGGGGGGAGAGAGAGGGGTGAGTGAGGGGAGGTGTGAGGAGGGGGTAAGGGGAGAGGAGAGATAGTGGGGGTGAGAGGAGAGAGTGTGGAAGTAGTGGTGCGGTGCGTGTTAGAGGGTTGAGAGTGAAGGGGGGGTGGGTGTGTGGGAGTGTATGTGGTGGATGTGTGGGGGGAGTGGGGGTGTGAGTGGGGGGTGGGTGAGAGTGGGGGGGAGTTGAGGGGGGTGGGAGTGTGAGGAGGGGGGGTGTGTGAGTGAGGGGGGTGGTGGGAGGTGTGTGAGGGGGGGAGTGTGGGGGGGGGGGGTGTGTGGGTGTGAGTAGAGGGGGGTGTGTGAGAGGGTGTGAGTGGGGGGGTGAGAGAGAGTGGGGTATGGGGTGGAGGGGGGGAGAGGGGGGAGGAGAAGAGAGAGAGGGGAGGGAGAGAAGGGGGGGAGGTAGTGAACGAGAGAGGGAAGGAAAAGTAGGAGGGGGTGAAAGAGAGAGAGGGGGGGGCAGGAGAGGGGGATGATGCGAGGCAGGGCTGCCAATCCCATGCAATGAGCGTGAGAATCACACATTCAACAATTTCTCTCCGTTGATCACAAATTTCTATCGCTCTGTTGTGAAAATCTGTGATCACACGAACAAAGGTCAAAAACTATATCAACTGTCATGGGCGTGGAATTTGGAAGCAGAAGCATCGGTGGGGACGATGCGGGCG